>UZAN01043431.1:6557-23611 GCA_900618425.1 Echinostoma caproni
TGTGCCCAAAAACAATTTGTGCAGGCGCTTAAGCTCCACCGGCCTACCCCCCCAAGCACCCCATATTCCGAGTGGTTTCAACGATCAGATGAATCAACAATTATGTGATCATTGAGAATTCCATATCCGGTCCCAAGATGAACTTCGCTCCAGATAACCCATGAGGTTATTTTCCCTTTCCCGAAACATTTGTTTACGTNTGGTCCAAACACGAGCTGACTCAGCAAACATCGCTCGCCAAGGCAATCTATTCGGAAACATGCGTAACATATGCTCCAAGCAGCGTAATCTATGGAGGTCGATCACTCACCCCAGTGGACGACCGCGACTGCTTAAAACGCTACGCCTAACCTCAGCATTGCTCGTTCGTTTACCTCACCAGACTCGTGCAATACGACATAGATAGCGATGTTCGAACACCGACAATCGATTTTTACCCGTGTTATAAAATGTACCCGCACATGAGAGTCCAGTGCTTCTTGACTGTTTGTCTGATTCCATCAAATGATCCCTACATTTTGAAAGGATTTTCTGAAGATGATCAAGCAAAATCAACCCAGAATGTTTCCCCATTTCGTCCATGATTTTGTTCCAAGTCTGTTGATAATTTTGTCTAAAAATTGACTTTTATTGGGTCACAAATGAACTACAACATCGATGGTTCTAGTTTCCTGTTATTCTCATGACCACAGAAGATTAATTACTTGGATTGTGGTTCCCAAGACTTGCGAAAATATTGATCTTCAACTATCTTCAAGTGGTTGCCGTTCATCCGGATAACGTATGACGTGTTTCATGCAGAAATTATAATCTATTTATTAGAGTCAATGCTGGTCTTTAATACGTGAGCTTCAGTCATTAGGCATCAATCATGTGTTTTTACTATGAAATATGAATTTTCTACCTCGAAAACACGTCATTATCATCATCATCCTTGTACAGGAAAATACACTGAAGCGAAGTCCACTGATCGCTGCCAAACTCGCGACGCATACAAGGTTGCTGGTAATATTTTAGGTGGATAGGGATTGGACCTACTTTAAGGGAGGGGGAAGAAGGTTACCTCTAAGATCAACATACAAAGTGCAAAATCGAACTCTGTCCATACATACCGTTTCCAGAATTCTGGGTTGATAAGAACTGATAACAAGAACGCCACTGCTATCGGTTCTCTGCCATATCCTTCAATGTCTCCAACTAACCAGTTGCGAAATCTTTCGAACCATAATCGAGAAGACCGGAGACACCTATTTCACCTAATAGCTTTATACATTTTTTCGTGTCCATTTTCCATGGCATCTGTTGCTCTGCACGTGGTTTCCTCCACCTCGGAGTGGCTATAGCGAATAAAGTGCGGTAAACCAGGCAATGGCTAGGCATGCGCAATACGTGTCCTAATCAGAGAAGCCGACTAATCTAAATTCGATGAGTTCGCAGGTTTATCCCTGATAAACTCGATGAAGTATGGAATTGTTGTGTAGGGACTGTTGCTGAGACTGCTATCGCACCACCAACTTCTGAGCCGAAAAAGAGAACACAATCAAAATGGCACAGGACGGTGTATTAGAAAAAAAGTGTCTTCTTCTGCTTGTCGATTTAGCGTTGACATTCGTTCTTTTTATTGCGTTCGGTGCGTTACAAACGTTCGGCATAAGTTGACCAATCAGAGTCGTCGGACCGCCCGGCTGACTACGCTGTCTGACCAATCAGGAAAGTCGGGCCTTCCGGCTGAATACAGCGATCGATCATTTGCGGGCGGGAGACTCACCCGGCTGTGCCTTTTTCTTCTTGGCTATCATCGCCAAACAAATGAAGTTTTCGACCGGATTTTTTGGAATTGAACCTTCCTGACACCTACCCCTTTTGGATGATCAGTATAAGACTTCCGTCTCGGATCAACTTGAAATGGCGTAACCTGTTTCCTAATACGATTGGTCCGTCGTCTCGGCTGCATCGCAGCATCACTGTCTGTCGGCATGGGTGGAACGTCAGGTACAGATGGAGATGTCTTCAAATCAAACGTTTCCAGTAATAGGTCGAGGTTCAGTCAGCTCCCTCGATTTATAGGAACTGGACACTGTGTTCGGCGCAGTTGATTGATGTGCCGTCTCCACAACCAGGTACCTACTTGGACATTGTAAATCACTCGATCAATTCTTTTATGAATATGTCCGACGGTCCAGTTTGCGTGACCAGGGCGATAATCTCTGACGAGCACGCGATCTCCTGGTTGGAATACTGGTACACCTTTTGACTCACTGTCTGGTTTTGTTCTACTTGGTCGAATGGAATCNAAGAATTCTACGGGAGAACGGCTGTCAGGGCACTGTGGATTCGGTGTAGCCCGGTAATTCAACAAGAACGTGTCTAAAATTTCTTCCGTTGTCTGAACTATATATATGCACTGGGGTTTGATAGGCCGGTACTGTCAGACTGTCCAGCAACCAGGCAGAAGAAAGATTAGGGTTGTCAATGATAGTATTTAGTACTGACAAGAAACTAACCGCAAGGCAGCGGGCGAAACGAAGTGTAGGCCCATTTTTCTTGGACGAATTACTTTTCTACTATTTTTCACCAATTGAAAAGCAAATTCTAGTCGAACCCTCAACGTGGAAGACTAGGAGACTAAACGTCGTGCTACCTCTACCTTTCGACTATCCAGGCTTAGTTAGCTCTACAGGCTTGACAAACGCCATCCTGTGTGGCTCTTTGGGCCAGAGAGGTGCACAAGCCATCACACCACGTCAAGTTGCAGTCTCGTTGTGATGGTTAAAACACATGCCGGATTGATATGGTTTCGATCAAGCTGCTACTAGCGACCGTGATACAGATAGTGACCCGTGAAATAAGAAACATCATAACAAAAGGTTTGACAAGTTCAAATATGACCCAACATTTTGACAAATATTTCCCCAGTTGTCTAAACAGTCCCATAGAACACATTTCTAATAGAACAAGGAGTGACGAACAAGCTCGTTTTCAGTGATTCGTAGTCATTCCAGATACATCACAATAAATATTACGCAGTATATGTGTAAATTAGTATTCAACCATAAAAACGCAAACAAATGTTTTGGGAAAGGGAAAATAACCTCATGGGTTACCTGGAGCTAAGTTCATCTTGGGACCGGATATGGAATTCTCAATGATCACATAATTGTTAAGTCATCCGATCGTTGGGAGCCCCTTCTATGTGCCCAAAAATTTGTGCAGGCTCTTTAACTCCCCTGGCCCACCCCCTACACACCCCATATTCCGCGTGGTTTCAACGATTGGATACAACTACAATACAATACAAAAAAATACAAAAGACAAAAAAATACAAAATAATATGAAACGGGCATGTATCTCTCTGGATTAGGTATGAGATTTCCATGACCAACGGAAGGCTTGAGCGAAGGATGGATGTATTGGGGTTTCATTTTTTTCGCATAATTATTTTACATTTCCATCAAATCTAAGCCTGATTCACGAAGTACACCTACCCCTGAATTGAACAGACATGACCAGAAAAGATTGCTGGCATCCCCGATCGTCGTCAAAAGATGATGTGCCTCGAGCAGGCAATCAGTAGCTGTTACTGACAGTGGTCACATGTTAACGACCGATTGTAGACAGAGACATGAGAGTCTAGAGGTGGAACGGAAAAAGTCTATGGAATGAGTGTACAAGTTGGCGGAGGGGTGGGGATGGGTTCTCGTTTGATCGAATCGAAACAGTGAGTTGCCTTTCATCGAAGTAACTGCGATCGGTTGGAATAAATTGAATAAACTGAAAGAACAATCAAACTCTGCGCCAGAACAGAGACGGAACTTCACTTTTAAGAAGGGTATCGCCCCAGCACACCTATGTATAGGTGTACCGCCATACAGGTTTTACTGCTACACCGTGACCTTTGTAGTCGTGGGTGAAAGACAATACGTGCAGAGTAAGGACAGACTAACATAAAATTCTTTTTTCCTGACAGGTGAAGTGGGGCTTCCATCGATTGATAGCAATCGCTTCTGTAAACCACGAGAAATGTTGCTTCGGTCGGTCTGGAGTTGGGTCATCAGAAGATGTCTATTGTTCACCAGCAAATGAATCCCATCCTTTTATTGGTGTGGTCACAATTCGAACACTTTTTAAATATTGATCATTGAAGACAACATTAGAACAAAAATTCAACTAGGTGATTATGGTTTACCTAGTGTGAGAGTTCGCTTGCACAGTGGCAACGCCTAGGTGTTCAATACAAGTTCACCTGGTATTCAGTCCCCAGACGGACCTCCGATCATGTGCCACAGTTGGGTCCACACTAGAGCCCGGGTGTGGTTGACCGGATGAACTAAGAATTGTGTGTGAAGTTGAGATTTGATAAATGATCATTTTGGATCAACTTACCTCATAACGCTAGTCATAAGTAATTGAGTGATGAATGAATTGGTTAACACAAGTTTTTGACTGAAGTACAGGACAATACAAATCAAATATATATGAGTCCTATATTTTCGGGCTAATAAACTGAGCTACCCGGAAACTCCGATTGATTCTAGCACTTTAGAAACAACAATAAAATTTACATTTTCCATCACATTACTTTACTGTTTTATTTTTGTATTTCCTGGCAATCTGGCATGAGATCGAAAGGTTTGTCAGCAGTCAGAAATTTCGCCACATTGTAGACCCAACCAGGTCGAAACAGCTCTCCAGTGTTTTCCAGCTTTTCAATTCACGCTTTACTGGCTGTATACACGATGAATTTCATTGTAGGTCGTCGAATTGCCCATTCAAATCACAAATCTGCATGTATAAATGTAACAATTTGCTCACAGAATGCATGCGACTACATCAAAACTTTTCTGGCACCGAGATCTATCCATCCGACCCAGTCCGGATGCAACTTCATCTACGACTGTCCTGATCCCGTGTCTGGGTTGTATCTCTTCAAACTACTAAGAGAATAACAAATGACCCCAATCAGGTCTCATTTTTTAGTTTATAAGCATGACCATATTTGTTATACCACTCAAACGATTTCAGTCAATTTCTGGCATCTCTTTCTGTTCACAGACAGGTCAGATTGTACTTTTGTTGGAAAAAGATGTACATAGTTTCATAGAGGTCACATAAATTCTACATTCTGCTATACCAGACGAAATAAACTACAGCGCCAAGAATTTACTCATACTTCGACCCACATTTCTGGATGATCCGTGGTTATAACTTATTGAACATTTCTGGGTAGGATTGTGTCAGCTGTTCTCGGCATTATTGCCTTGCGTTCTCAGGTATCCGTAATTGAATAAAGTCAAGCGGTTTGAGCATCAATAAATGGCTTCAAATTTAACATGGTGGCAAACTTGATCGAGTCGATTTCGACAAAGTGTGATCACCAATTGTCTCCCTTTCGCAACTACTTTGTGGTGGACTGGAAGCAATCTTATGGTTAGTTAGAAATTGAGAGCTAGTCAAGATGTAACCTGTGCCTAGCCGAAATCACTGATGCTAATTGGAGCGGTCTGACAAAAAAAACAAAACAGGATTGTTGATCACAGCTGGCCTTGCGCATAACGTGTAGAATCCCAAATTAGAATCAAAGCGGCAGAACAAAAAATGATCACTGTACTCATAATACGGTTAAGCCCTCAATGAACCACAGTTACTGGGACTGGATTTAAACTCGGTGTACTAAAGTGCGATCTACATTCCGGTGACGCTCGAATACAGATAGCATCGGTATTACGTCATCTTCGCTGGCCATTTTAACTAAGTCATCCATCCAGATAGGGAGAGAATCAACAAAACATTTCATACGAACGAATTGCATTGAAAAAAAACAACTTAAAACGTTCAATTAAGATGATCGTCTTGCATCTAATTTATTGATTACGTAATCAATGAATGGTACAAGGAGCATCACCGTGGCAGAGTAACAAGCTGCCATTCCATACAGATACCTTCCAGGAAAGTATTCCAACAAACAGCCCCAAATTAGTCCACCGAAACACGGGATCAGTCCAAAAGTGATCGCGTTCGTGATTGCTTGCATGCTAGCCACCAAATTACCGTCCTGGCTAAGTGTCTTATCCCGACCGACCACGGCGGCCTGATACAAAATGGCATTGTTCGCAATCGGGAAGGCTAGTCCGGACCACGCCTGGACTAAAAGCAAACCCCATTGGTTGGAAATACATGCAATGGTAACAAAATAGACAGCCCAAACAAAATGAGCGGCACTCACACACAACGCCGGACCGAAACGGGATACCAAAAAACCGCTGACAAAAAACGTGGGCACTTCAGTCAACACGATCACCGAGATCAATGTTCCGATAAACGTGTGAGACAATCCGTACTGAGTGGTCAGAATAAGAGTGAAATATTCACCAATTAGGGATGTGGCGAATCCGGTTACTAGGCAACTGATCATACATTTGATCATTTCGGAGGATTGGAATGCCACGAGTAGAGCTTTGTGCAATTCCAGTTTCGATCGATCCGAATTTTGTTTGATGAAAAATGTCGATAGTGCAGCCAGTGTGGCACACCCGGCCGCAATCAATATGCACGGTGTGTAGCTGACCCCCACGGTGTGATCATCCGGGTTCGTGGAAGGAAAACGGACAAATCGCTCGCCAAAAGACGCCACAGAAAACGCACTGATGATCGGACCGATCGCAAGCGCTCCGAGCACGTAGCCCAGTGTGCCGACTAAACGTGTCTGACCAAAGAACCGCGATTTACGCGGTCCAAGAATGCTAAAGGTGATCGACTCCAGGAGGTTCATGATGGGTGCGTGAGCACCAAACAGGACCATACGAAGCGCTATGCTCAGAATGAGTGTGGTGTAAGATGCCGGTTCTGAAATGGTGTGAACAACGAGGGAGCTATGAGACTCATGGAATGAATCAGTACACATGACATAATAAACAAATTTTGCTGAAAACCAAATTTGAAATAGAAGGCAATAAAACAAATAATTATGTGATTATCAATCGATCTCGGTCCATACATTTCAAATAAGGTTAGGGATAAGGTGTTTCTTAGTGTATAGAGTAAAATTCATGAATTAAACAGAAAATTATTTTAAAATATTGAACGGATTAACTCTTCAAATGCGAGTGGTGCGATATCGCTACTTATTAGGAACTAATTTCTATTGACTAGAGAACATTCTAACCACCTGATTGAGTCCACCTTGTTTTTTTAAAACATAGCTTAAAGGAGTGAGTATTCCGCAGTGGAACTAATCAAGACTGGTGATCACTGAGTTGAGAAATTCTGACCTCAACTGCTTGAGATAAAACAAGCACATACTAGTTTTATTAACTCTTCTATATTTGAGAACCTGACTCCATGGCTGGTTTATACAGTTTGTCTTCAAGAACGGGGCCTTGCTCTGTTGGCCGAACATCTTTTAGGGTTCATGTTCACCTCCATCCCAACACATTCCTCCGATAGTTGTTTGGATCCCCGTCAAATTCGACAAGCGGGGTTTCGCAAACCACCAATCTATGAGCCCGATATAGAAGTAAACTGAAATGATTGATTTTGTCCAACCCACACAGTGAGTTGATAACACAAACCATGAATTGGGGCTCAAAATTCCAATCCCAGCTCGATGAAAATGCATTAGTGATTTTCTCCAAAACATCAGCAAAATTCCAGTCTCCATTGATTCCCGACTGTTTGGTTCCTTGGATATAGGATGTGTGCAAAACATTTCAAATCTGAAGGATAGTCAGTCTGAATCCACAATACTTGTTTCACATCGTGATTCATCCATCCTGTTACACTATTGATTCTATGCTTACTTCACAGGAACGTAAATATGTGCTGGCTCACAGTCACATAGAAATTACCAAATAATGGTGCTAGTCAACTGGTCGAAATAGGGTAATCAGATTGATTGCTCACTACATTTTTTCAGCACACTGTGCTGGTTTTCATCTGGAAATTTAATCTCCACATAGATTATTCACAGAGTAGACAGATTAAGGCTAAGATATTTCAAAGTTCAAACGACTTACTTATCCGTTCGTTTCGAATCGGTATACAATCCGTTCGGTTCCGTTCCTCGGACAAATAGAAACAGTAAAATTGGGTACTTGCATTCTGTTCTGGCTGACTGTGTCTTTGCCACGCTTGAATCGAGTACATTGCACTGTAATCGGTTTCGTTCACATCCACTAGTTTCAGATCAAATTCGGATTGTTCAAACGGGTAGATTGATCTGGATGATGTCGAACAACCGGTTGCCAGAACAGGCCAACAAATTCTCTCGCCAGTGAATTCAGTAGCGTTCAAACTTTGATTACTTTGGCTGAGAATTGATAAAACCGTGTGACCGGTGTTTATGATTGTCACAAACTTTGTGAAGAAAATTTGTATAGAATAGAATTTAAACGTACTTAACTAAAAAGGTTTCTAAATTCATCTTTGGCTTATCGGACAGGTTAAATTAGGCTTCACCGGATTCCATTCTCACTGGAACCGGTGCAGCTGATAGTTTGCATTTTGTTTTCGTTCAGCTATTGTGCAAGTAACGTGAATTCAAAATGTATGCCATATATGCAAGCCGTTAACGAAAATAAACGACGAGCAAACTACGGGGACCAGTTTCATCCATTTAAGCTGCGAGTTAATGAGTTGACGGTCTATATAACACCTGGTCATCACCGACAGAAGGGTTTAAGCGTGTGTGAATGTTCCCACGATCGGCAGCTCCGCGATCAGACGATTTTGATTAGGCATGATCATAGGCATCAATTCGCTAGGGCTCAAGGCTAAGTATTCATCAGGGAATAGTCATTCATATTTAACCTATTTCCGGTGAAATTTTCACCCCATTCTTAGCAGATAATAAACAGTTGTGACTTGTATGAACCATCCCGATCGGAATAGAATAACTGTATCTCTTTCGTTCCATCATTTCTACAAAGTTTGTTCGAACACCCGTGGTTTAAGGGGTCTATCAAAGAAAGTCTTTGTCTCCTCCCCTCGTTATTTGAAACATGGAGAACACAGCGTAACACATTGTTGAACACTTTTATTCCGGTAAACATTTTACTGTATTACTTCAGGTTCAATAATAGGATCTGTAGTTTTCTGCCGTGGTGTACCGGTTGAAATGTAGCCACCTAGCTTTTTTGTGCTCTCCCGCTCTGTCTTTAAGTTTATCTCGGGAAATAAATGCTACAATAATAAGGTGGGATAAAAAAATGAAAAATAACAATTTATGGTTACCGTTGATAAGTCATCGGTGTGAAACGTGCAACGGAGGACCGACAGAAGCCTCCGGGGATCGATCTGTTCGTTCGTCGAAAACAGACACACTCACACGCGGATAGGTCAATAGCTACATTTTGCCTGCCTGGTCAACCATTGGTGACAAACAGGGTCTAATGGGGATCTCTCATGATTGTGTGGTAAAAGTTTGTACACCCGGATTAGCTCGTAGATGAAATGATAAAACTAAACAAAACTCTTCAGGAAAATGGCTACCTGAACTCGTTCGTGAACAGCAAAACAGATCATTGAATGCCTGGAACCAGAGCGAGAGATATCCGTACTGAAATGTACGGTTGTTCTATAATTACCATTCAGGTGTACTGATGTAAGTAATTTGTTAGAATGTCAACTAAGCTCGTCCGACAGATAAATATTCAACAGTTCAATCAGTCTTTGTCCACGTTTGTGGCAAAACACGGACTTCTCCAGTCAAGCAACCGGTCACACAGTCCACCGAATTCCATCGGTTACATCAATTCCTTTGTGGGTTTTCTCACGCCTATCTAGACAGAGCCGAGCGAGAGTGGTGGAATATACTGTGGTGTGGATTCACACACTGGTACATGATTCTCCCTCCAACTATCAAGGTTAAAGATAACCCCAAACATAGCACACCAGCGTTCTCGTCATGTGTCAGAGACTGGATATCAAGTATCTTCATCATGCAAAACTCTCGGTTACTCCAGTATGCATAAGCAATCGCTATAAGACGATGCAAACATGAGCCGTGCATACAGAAGAAGTTGTTTCCAACAGTTACCTTGCCTTGGTAGAAAGATGGACAAAGTTAAGTCAAACAGTACATGAGACACTATGATGAATATTTTCCTGGAAATCAATTGTACCACATTGTGGTACTGTGTTCTACTTTCCGATAGAAAAAACAAACAAGTTGACTTCATCACAATCGAGCAAATTACTCACCTTTCAGGTTGATTGTGTTCCGTGTGTAGTTGAGCCACAAAGAATCCACTATCATCCATACGACCTTCCATCAGATAGTCGTGCTCCTTTGGCAAGCCGAGAAAGCATAAGATCATACTGACGCTGACTACACAAAGAACGATAATTACCTGTGGTGAAGAGAAGACGTTTGCATTAATAATAAGTACCTTAATAATATGAATATTATTGGTTACAATTTGGAAGAAAAACCAGGCTTATTGTTCTCCACAAAAATAAAACTGGGCGAAGAACGAAAACCTGTTGAAATTGCTATGAAGTACGCTGTAAAATAAGCGCACAATGTGTGTTGCTTCCTGTTATTAGATAAACCCTATTTTTTCAATCTCACGTACAAAATTGATAGTTAAAAAAATGAAGATGGAAAAAACGTTTTATTTATCTGCTGCTGCTATCCATCTTAATAATGAAAGTAATGACGACAGGAATCTCGAGCGCTTAGGTCAACTTTTGTTGAGGCTAAAATCTAGACGGATACCGAGAAAATCCGTAATCGTTACCGTCCTGCAATCTATAGTTCTAGAGTGGCACAGAAAACTTGATAAATGGTTGTGAATGTCGATCGCGTGTCAATTAAGCTACCATGTGTCTATCGAATGAGCAGTAATGAAGCTTGGCATAGATTCACTCCAGCCACATGTGATTAATTATGGATTGTGTACTTTGATGTGTTGTGAGGAATGACTCTCCCTTAGAGCTCGGTAAGCGATAACCCGAATGAACTTCTTTTGGTAAACAATCGCATGTACGGTCAGCCAGTGGCATCAAATTGTTATTTCTTCCAGTTTGATTCCAGTCGGAAAACAAAAGTTTTTCGAAAGGTATTTCCCAGTAAAGTCCTCTTCACTGTCGCCTTTCCGACCAAACTTCAGCCGAATTCTTGAGCTGAGATCCGTAGCCCTTTAGTCCGAACGCACAAGCCGATTCCGATGTGAGTCCGATCAAGATGTATCGGAATATTGTGCTGCCAAAGAATTTCGAAATGTTTACGTCGCAAAGCTTGGTTAACAAATGTGGTCCTCTCACACTATGCGATTGACCGTCACAATGCTATCAAATGCTGCAGTGCCAAGTGATTGAAAAAGGTGTGAACGTTGCATCCCCTATCCACGAATCGCTTGACACGTCTACTATGGCCGCACTGTGTTCGCTGAATCAGTTTTAGATGAGCTAAAAGCATATGATGATACCCTCGAGTTAAACAGAGATAAATGCAACCAGGCGCGTTCCCGGGTTGTGGATAGGGGGATACCCTCACCGGAGAAGGTTACCTGTGAATACGTTACGGTATACCGCAACCAATAAGCAGTCGCGAACACAGCGGTGGCACTGCCAGGGTGTGGTGGATTTCAGGCTAGTCACCTGACTCCTGTTTAAAGGCCGCATAAGACCAATGACCGTGTTGTGACAAAGGTCGATGTGACTGACCTTTTAAAACAAAAGTCATTGACCCCTCAATTCCGAGGCGAGGGATTAGTTCCTGCTACCTTGCAGTTCGTACTCGGTTGTGCAAAGGTTAGAGATGCGCCGTCAAAATAGAAAAAAACCGAGTGACGCTGGGGACATCTCTCGTACCAAATTCCAAAGGAACCTCATGATCACAATCATGTCTGGAGCCAGCTAATCCTTTCCAAGAAGCAAGCTGCAGTAAAGTAAACTAATATGATGATTCGTGTCTCTACTATCCCGGTATATTTCGATCTTGATGTCGAGAGGCCTGGCAACATCTTACTAGTAATCATCTCTGCATGCACATTCACCAACTCTCCATCGATCTGTAATGTAGGGGTGGGGGGGGGNGGGGGGGGGGAGGAACGATAGCGTCATTTCAGTTCTTCCAATTCAACCTCATACGCATTGTGTCGCCAGTAGTTATTGTAACCGACGAATTGAATACTGCATGAGAATAATACATTCGAAGGATATCCAAAATAAGCGCTACTCCTGTAGGTAAAACCTTAAATGTAACATAAACGGCATACCGGTTTTGCAGCTACAAGCCCCGAGAGAAATCGAAAGCAATACACTAAAAGCATAAAAGCTTGTCTTTCCTTAGCTCCAATTGAAGAGGACCACAATCCGAGGTTAATAGACATCATTCACAAAACTACAATACCACTATTGTTATTCGCTTATTCACGTTGCAGCATTTGACGCAAATACAACGGTCTACCGCACAGCATATGGTCACTACACCTTCCCGCCTGTTAACCAAGGTTTGTGTAAACCAATATTGGTAGAAAATAAAATGTTTCAACATTGGTTCACCTTAGAATATTCTGATACTTTATTTAAATTTTTTAATTCGCCTACAGTGGCATGACCAAAGTTTGTGTGTCGAGGCTAAAGAACTACGGGGGTCGTGGCTAAACAATTGCGAGTTTTGTTTAAAGCTCGATGAGAAAAGTTGTAGTTCCAGTTCGTGTCTCATTGCATCCGCCGAGGAGATGCGTAACATTTTCCGCTGCTTAGTTGGATCATTTGTTGTCTGAAGCCCGTGTACTTAGTTTTCAGTTTCTTTGTCCTCATTATATGGATTGTCATGATGATGACCGAGAAGTATAATCGGAATTCTTTCTGCGGGTATATCTGCAGCGAACTGTTTATTCCCGAAAACCAAGAACGATCGAGGAGCTTACACAGAGTATTGCGGCGCAGTGCGAAAGTATTTCAACTGCTACCATTCTGGAGGTTGAAGAAAACCATCTTCACCGGATTTTGCCATATAAGCAGCAGAATGGAAAACATATTGAACAACTTTTACTAAATAAATATGCATTTGTCCATAATATTCATTCATTCATTCATTCTTTCTTTCTTTCGGAATTCTATCTGCGACGTAGTTAGTGAGGTCGTTCAACGCGAAGGCAACCAGTTTGGAAAAAACTAGAAGTTTTGCGTGGGCCTAGATTAGGGTATATTGTTGTCCGTTATTAAAACAATTTCAAAGTTTTATTATGTTTATCTGTTTACCGAACCCGATTTGAAAAAAGTGCGTGTATCTTAGATGAGTCAAGCGTTGGCCCGGTGTTATCATCATTGAGCATTTTCCATTCCGAGTTTCCCACGTGGCGCACCGCTCCACGACTGATACTCTTGTGATGATTCTCTACCAACACTCAGAACGTATCCTCCTCCGTGCCGACCCGAAAATCACACGACCGATTGGGTTCATTTATCGATCAGTCGAATGGTCCAGCCGTAACAAGGGACCTGGCGTTTGCGTAGCCAACCCGAGAGAGAAATCACAGCTTGTTTACAGCCGCGAGTCTCAGGCAGGCCCAGTGAACTTTGGCTGTGCACCAGGAGGGCCATCAGCACACGGATGGACTGGACGTGACAAAAAAAAGTAATCAGAGTCTCGTTTTGCGGTTCCAAGTGCCGCAAATCGCGGAATATGATTCAATCAGATCACAGAAAGGATCAAAGAGACTTTACTTGTTCAAGGTCACGGGTGAGACGGGACGAGACGATGTGAAACAATGAGGCAATCACACTGGATTATTCGGGAAAATGATCGATCCGAATATGATGGTTTATAACGTTTAAATTAGGCACTATTTGTCATATGTTCTAAATTCCAACGTTGCCACATTTATAGTACACCAAAGCACATGGATTTGTTAAAAGATCAACAAACGTCTCCCAAGTAACCTTCCTGAGGGCACATGACAAAGATAATATATAGACCGATGTGATTAAGGGTTCAAAATCTAGTAACATTCTCTAATTGACCAAAATAAATATCGAACATGTTACAAAAGGATCCATTTGCAAGAACCGTGAAGATTAGGGATACACGAAAGCAGGCTACATATCACCCAGCCCTTTTGAAGGTATTAAACAAATATTGGTCCTTTAAAATACCTCGCCTAATTGGTTTATCACAAATCTAGGCTGTCACTTCGCTGTTCGGGTTCACTACCTGACTGCCTGTAAACTATTCAAACTTTAAGATCTCATATATCGACTAGTTGTCAAGCATACATACACCTAGGGACATGTTTTAATTTGCTGAAACAACCAAAATTGCATAGATTACTAGGAGACCAGTGTTCTGATTGAAGGTTACTTCTCTCGATACAAATCAAAGATTTATTATGGGAATAACTTACAAGAGGATGCTTTTCTCGTTCGAAAGGTTCGTGTTTTGGTTAAAAGACAGTGACACACAATTCCTTGTGTAAAATGTCACATGATAAGGGCTTCTTCCACTGTTGCACGCAGTTTCACTTATTTTGCAATGTAAGGTGTGCTAAAGCTTGATCAAATCTTAGTTTGAAAGATTCAATTCTTGGTGCACAGAAGACGTGGGGGGGGGAGAGTTCCAGATCGAACACACTGTGATTGCGAATGAGTGACACCGACATTCCAATAGGCATTGCAAGACCGCACTAGTTGGAACGGATGTCTTCTAAGATGAACGTTGGGTGATAATTTCAGAAGCCAGGTGACACGGATGGCTTGAGTTTTGCATTATTCGTTATACCATAATCATATTTGCTCCGATGCGCTGGTAGTGATTGTAATATAACCCCAACGACTCCAGTCTCTCCTCATAAACAACGATTCAACCCCCCAACCATTTCGGTAGCCATCGTTTGTGGACGAACGCTCCAGCATTTTTCACTCATTTTCTAGCCATGAATTCTATGCCTGGATGGCGTACTGCGTGAGTGGGCGAATGTATGTTAATAGCTGTCGGGGAAAATTGCTGACTCAAACTGACCAAAACCAGTTTAAGTAAACTGACATTATTTACAGCTGCGTTCGACCACCTGGAGCAGCTAAGTGAACGACTTAAGCTTCCTTAAATAATGATGTCCAAATCCTTCTAAATTGGGGCATGTGGCAGTTGTTTATTTCCGAGGAATAACGAAAAACGCCCCTTGTGTCTTAGAGATAGAACCTGAAAATTTGGCACATCAATTTCGGTATAGTTTGCAAGAGACCCGAGATGAGTTTCTTTCAGTGTTTCCTGGAGTGCCAGCTAGCCCGCTGTATTTCAACTTTTGGCATCATCTGCTAACATTATTGATTTTGGCCCCAGAGCCTTCAGTAGATTGTTTACGAATGTTAACAAAAGTCGCGGGTCAAGCACATGTCCTTGTGAAACCCCACGGGTAACGCCCATATCTTGTCCATATCTGTCCTTGGAGGCAAGCAAGTTTAGTTCTGAGGTTATCCAGACAAAAATGATAAACTAGGCACAGTAATCAGAACTAACAATGAAATTATTCTCAAGTGCAAATGAAATGTGTGGTTTTGTTTCCAGCGCCAAATGTTGCTGCATGGTTAGCACTATTGCGTTGTTTCACGTGTTGGACTAACTTTACCGATACCAGCATGGCCAAGTATGAGGCAAGTAGCATATCATTTGCTATCATTCATTTTAAATAATATGAAAATTGTGCAGATCATATCTTATCCACATATGGGTCACAATGCAATACAAAATATTCTTTCATTAAATCCACAATTGAGTGGAACCATTCCCTCACACTTGTTTATCTGATTATACCGATTTTAAGAATGAATTGAGAAAGAAACGTTGTAGTTGGATTCTGTTCCGTTCCGCTCACCTCATTAGTCAATTGATCCCCCTCCCCCCAGGAGTGGAAAACATGTTTATCCAGACTCTTGCTGTGTTGAAATGAGACAGACCTCGGTCTTGCATTTGGTTGAGCTCGTTGCCGTAAGTCGATTCGGCGGGTCAGTGAAACCGTGCGATTTTGCGCGAGACAGTTAAACTGGACCCGACTCGATTACCACAAAGGATGACACGCTACAGCTAAGGCAGAACTGGTCGTAGTTTCGCATTTGTCTCACAGTTGCTTATGAGTAGTGGTGTGCGACAGTTGATTTTTATTGATTTGAGCTGACTATCCTTGGGACTTCACCTTCATGCATAACCCTCAGTTAATTGATTCAACCACACACTCGGAATCATTAGACTCGGGTTTCGCTCCTATTGGAGCTCATTAGTAGTACACATCCACCGTCCCGTCCGGGATTTGAACTCCGAACCCATCTCATGGAATGCGTGTGCGTAACCACGGTGCCAAACAACTCATAGCATAGCTGAACCAAATTGCTAAATCAGGTTTGTTCAGGTGTCGTTTTCAGTGGTAGCCAGTTCATTTGGCCCGACAGCAACGAAGGGAGACATGGATGACAATCAGTTAACTCCAGTCGGAAACCTTCCACCATGTCAGGACTTACATGCAGCCACGGGTTGATTCGCCAACGAACCTGCAAGGCTGGATTGATATTTCACATTTGACTCACAGTTACTTGTAAGAAGTGGTGTGGGATCGTTGATTAGCGATTCGGTTCAGCCATGGTATGAGCTAGTTGGCACAGTGGTACCGCACACGCCTTCCATGCAATGGGTCCGGAGTTCAAATCCCGGACATGTGGAGGGTGGATATGCACTACTGATGAGCCCCAATAAGAGAGAACCTCGAGTCTAGTGCTTTTGAGTGTATGGTGGTAGTTTCTCAGTTGTTGACGATAACTCAATCACCAAAGGTTACGACAGTATGACCATGGATGAATTTTGGGTTTACATTGCGTAATATGACTAATCAGATTGAGTAATCTGTGCTTCATACCCATCAGAAATAAGCTGTTTGTTTCGACGTTACGACATTCGTAACGCTTGCGCCTTTCTGCTCAATCTTGCCAAATTATTTTCTATATCCAACAGGGGAATGACTCAGTTTAAGCACAAACTCACTGGAATGCATATTTCCGTTCATTTTCTATTTTTATAGATAAGTAATTGTTTGGGGAATTCAAATCGACAATGATAACAA
>UZAN01043431.1:24163-41546 GCA_900618425.1 Echinostoma caproni
GACGAAAACACGCCGCTGCTGAGCCGAACTTTTCCGTTGTGTGTCAGTTGCACTTTTGCCCGACAAAACCGTGTGTCTCAAATGGTATTGGGTCATTTACCTACTCTAGTTTACCCTTCTTAGAACAGTCGAAATTCCTGTGTTTGTTACCTCGCATACAAAACCGTTCGTTTTTAACACTCCGAAAATTCAATTTTATGAATTAATTATTGATTGATTGGATAGCGGTCAAATTATTGATTAGTCTACTGTTTGAAATTTGGGTTATAAAATTATGTCATAGGAGACAGAAAGTGCGCTATATTTGAAACTTCCCATACCGAGCATTCTGTATTCCACGATGTTGAAGGGAAGGGCGTTGTAGTGTTTCGGGATATGCCCATAAATCTTATGTTTATATGCATATACAAATGTATTACAGCAAATGAAGCGTGAACTGAACAACGGTCTGATCGGCTGCCCGGTGGCCTAGTGGGTAGCAAGCTTGCGTTCTGTCCATGGAATCCCGGGTTCGATCCCCAGTTGGGTCGATGGATTCGCACTGCACGAATGAGACCCAACCAGGTCGAAACAGCTGTCCACTACTTCCTAACTCTTCATTTGCTTTATACAATACAAATTCCCATTTTAAATTTAATCAATCCTGCATTGTTCCTATGAAATTTATATTATGCCTAATATGAGCTATTCTATAAAGCCTATCAAGTCACGTTTGTTGCGCTTAGTAACGTCTAACCCACCTACAAAACATTGAATCATAACATTTATTCTTCAGTGGACTGGCTCTGAAAGAGCTGTCTATCCAAGAATCACCCGGTTTTGCAAACAAGGTTATCGTGACGAAAATACACTTTCTGGGTACAAGTATATGAGTGAAGTGACAAAAGATTACGCATGCAAGAATCGCCAACCCGGCCGTGTGCTTCCAGGGACGTTTTGTCCAGTCATTCATATACATACGTTTGCAAACAAATTGCCAAGCTCGGCGAACAGGTGCAATGGAATACTACTTATTATGATACACATATATATGACGTGTTTTACGTTGAAATCAAATAAGGAAACTGTAGCGCATTCAGCTGGCCACTTGCCTCTTCTTTCTGTTTTTGATCGGCTACATAAACGGGGAACACAATGTTTAACATCAAACGAAACAAACGCGAATGCACAAGTTACAGTTATTAGGTCATCCGGATATCGCTGGTCGGTACCGGATGCACTGAGCCAGAGCCAGGGAGTGAATAATACGACCTGTCTATGTTGACATCAGCAACCCCGAAATGGCCAACCACAAGCTGTTCCGACCGCTTCTCATTGAGCGAAATCCCGTTGAGTGAATTCGAAACAAATCCCGGGGGTATATATATATATCGCTCTGGTCGGCATGGTAACTAAATTCACACCGATTTTTTGGTCACACAAACCAAGCTGTCCACTGGCCTAGATAGAGCGAGAAGTGCTTTGATCATAGATTGAAATGAAGTGCCCTTACATCTGCTTAAAATTCATTGTATCGGTGAAGTACTCGCGGCGGAAGTTGGAATTGATCGGCACGGTGAAGATATTTGCTGCGTGTTTTTCATGTCATAAACACGTCCACCTGAGGTTTGACTTTTCGCTAGTATTTAGGCATCAGCTAAGTATTTCAAAATCGAGGTGATGAAACATGCCGAAAAATGCTAATCCACCATAATCCATTGGAGGGTGGCGAATTTTCATTGATCCTCTAAGCTGAACAATCTTATAGTAGTTTCGAGAGGTTAAGTGGATTTATGTTATGGTATATCAAACACAGTAAGACGATAATTGAAAGCCTCGTATCATTATCACCACACGTGTACTGGTGATTTTACCGTCCTGCGCACCTCTCCTAGGCCGTTTGAAATTGTCCGTGAATGGTGGCGGTAACGATCACCAATTGGCACGATCTACCGAACAATCAGTCAATCAAACATCACGATCATGTTCGCCCGAAATGAATGATCGCGCTAGTCAGATGACATAACAAATTTGGCTAGCGATGCGCATGTTTGAACAGTGCTCGCAGAGCATGTGTGTGTGCCCGATGTGAAGGCATAGGAATTGTGAACCGCTAGATTGTCAAACTGGCAATTGACTAATCCAAATTTCAAAGGTAAAATACAGTATTGCCGCTCCAATGTTGGGAAAATATCCATCAGAATGATGCACTCTCGCCCCTGCCCGTCTCCTCGGCGGCAACAGTACGGTGAGTCTGGTTGGGTGATCAACGGAAAAGACAAGGGATGCGCGTATCATTCATTCGCTGATGAAGGTTCCTTTCTTTTTCCTGCCGATCAAGCCAGAACTAATACACGGTATGGAGTCCATCTAAGTTGAAAATCGTTCCATCGTCAAAGTCGAGGCACGTTATTCTGTGCTACATGTATTTAATCTACCGGTGAAACCTGGGAGTTTGTTTTTTTGTTAGCCCTGAAGCGCTTAATGTATCATTTTTGTTCATGGAGTCTTCCTCCAATTTTTCCCTGTTTAGAGGTGTTTTGCATCACATTACACTGGATCCGACCATCTCACAAATGCAGAGAAAGTGATCTCACGAAAACCATTCACTCGGGCATTTTTGTTCTCAGTTGGTATTACGGTTGTATTGACCCACTTGGACATCCTTGTTCGTTCAAGATCATCACGAGTAAAGTGAGCCTAGGGATGTAACTTTCCGCAGTCTAACGACCTTTTTCCACTTTGTTATCATTTGCCACGTAGATATATGAACTCAGGATGATGGGCACACTAGTTTTTCAAACCGATTGATTCGTGTTATTTCCTTTCGATGCAATACATTTTTCGCGGTGAAATTTGTCATATCTCGACTGCAGCAGTCAAAATGAATACTTTTCAGGTTTGTATACCGTTTCCGGTTTACCCTCGAGTTCCCGTGTTTCATTAAATTTTAATGAACATGATTTAATTTGTATTTTCTCTGCATTTGCTTTATGCCCGTTATGACAGCTATCAATCCACAGGTATCAACCTTGTTTGCCCACAAGTTAAAGCCAAACGGTCATTTTGATCGTTTTCGATCTTGACCGTTTTCTTTGTTGTTGTTGTTGTTGTTGTTGTTGTTATTATTGTTGTTGCCAACTGAAACTGATCGATATATTCGGTCAGCATGAATCTACAAGATCATCAATCACAAAATGATTTTGGGAAACCATCAACTCGATCGGAAAAACTGTTACTATGAATTGAGTACAAAACGCTGTGTTGAGCTAAACTTTCGATCAGATCATCTTATCAGTCAGTTGATCATATTTTCTACTACCCGCATTACCGACTAGTCTTTTCACGCTCATTAGGCATTTAAATGAAGCAAGCTTCAGTCTTGCATCCTGTCGAGCACGCTGACGCCATTCAAGTCTGTGGGTAGGTGAAGCCGCGCAGTTTGCGTGAGGTATCTGAGGTATCTGACCCAACTCGATGAGCACACAAAATGTTATTCATTGTTAACTGTCACTAATACAACCAAAGCAAATCTGGTCACAGTAGCTCAGACATTGGCGACAGTTCAATCATCAAAGGTTAGCACCACAGCTAATTGCAAGGTGCTTACGGTGTACTCCGAGTGCGGCCGTTTTCATTACGCGGATGATGGGCCTATTCGAATAGCAAAATGTGTTGAGAGCCTTGGGTCGGAGTTATTCGGGGGAACTGTGGTGACCAGGCTGCGTTTTCGTCAAAGTGCAGCAACATACAACCCCGGGTCATGCCTTAACGATAGCCTGCCCGTTCCTGGCTAAACAACCACAACAGAAGTGAAAGAAACAGAAAGAAGTTGATTCGTTTAACAAAAACAAACAAACAAACAAACAATTTTTTAAAGAAAAAGCCGGGTACGCGTTGTCAGAAGACGTGCTGCTGCATAGAGAACACACGCGAATAATAAAAGATCAATCTTTTCACTAGCAACCATCGATTAGCAAGCAGATTGAACGAATAAGTAATGACCACTGTGGAGACACTAAAAATGAACTGTATCTTCAATCAATCTTCCGACAGAACTGTAAGATAATTTGACAAGAAATGAACATCAGCGCTCTCTAATATTGGATTTATTCGCTAGTTACCAAAGTGAAACAACGTTGCGTAGTTACCGTGCATTGTACTTTTTTTCGAAGCCCAATTTTAGAGAAATTAGTTAGATAAAAATTCCGGAAGATTCCGATTGTATAAGGGCTTAGTAGTTAAGTTTCAATGAGTTTTGACGGATCAAATAGTATTAAATGATAGAAATGGAGAATTTTGTTTGATCATATGAAGAACTTCGTCGAGTGAGAAAAGAAAATTAAGAGTAAATTGAAAAGTTAGAAAGCACTGTACAGATGTTTCGATCTGGTTGGCTTTCATCAGCGACAATGCGAAGCCATCAACCTAACTGGGGATCGCGAACCCGGGTCGTTCCTCACAGGCAGAACGCAAGTGTGCTACCCACTCGGCCACCCCGGGGCAGCTAGTCACACAGGTTTTCATTTTCCTTAAACATGATATAGCAAAACCTATTTGTATTTTCCGCATCTCAGCACTAGCTTGGCTGAGTGGACAGTACACTTGCATACTGCCTGTGAGGTCACATCCCCAGGGGAGGGGGTCAAATGAATTCACATTGATGCTGATGAGATCCAACCAGATCGAAACAGACGTCCGACTAGTTTTGCAGTTCATGTTTTATTTACCGTTTTTTACTTGACGATATACCCCATATGAGATAATGATAGTTATAATACAGTGGAGCTGTAGTTCTATGAGGGCACCGGATGAACTTTACTGATGTGTGGATAGACTTAGTTACAAAGTACAAGATACAAATGATAAACTAGGAAATTCATAGGATCCCAAGAGAGGAACTGTTTGAATTCGAATATCAACGACAGGGGGTCCTGGGGTTTCCGAAGAATAAATAAATTAACAACATATTACGCAGTAAGCATTTCTAACACAAAATACATGCTACCATCATAATCGGATTTGCGTTGGCATTTTCCCGCCGGAATGAGGCTTTGAAAGAAGAAGTATGCGTATGCTAACTACACAACGTTGTTTCATTTTGGTAACTAGGATGTAACATTCTTTGTGAATAAATGCAATATCAGAAAGTATTGATGTTCATTTTTGTCGAGTCATCTTACATTTCTGCCGGAAAATTGTTACAGTGTATTCTTCGCGTCCTCACAGTGGTCATTACTTGTTCGCCCAATCTGCTTGCTAACCGCGAGCTTATGAAAACACTGATACTCTCTAATGTTTTTGAATGTTCTATATGCATCAGCCTATCTTCTAACAATGCATGCCTACTCTTAACTCCGAAAAATTGTTTTTTATTTTGTCATTTTGTTCAGTTCTCCCGGTTTTTTAGTCAAGGCTAAGAGAACTGGAAAAAACGTGCTACCAAATGACCAATAAGATAATCTGAAGGAAAGCAAATTAAGTCACAGAGTTTTGTTCTCAATTCCAATTTCAAAATTAAAGCAATCCTTTCCCAAATAAAAACTAAAAGATCATCCACAAAATTGAATTGAATTAGGTCATTCCAGTTTACACATTAAGTGCTTCTTCCATCCTTGTCATAGTTGTGGTAATTGCCTTTGATGATTGAGCCGGCCAAGGCCATCAGTGCCCTATTTACCGCAAGCAGTAGTGTCTGAGGTGCAGTTTATCCTGACAGCAAACAATACTGGGGAAAGTTCAGTGGACTTGGGTGCTGCGCTCGGTGATTTGGTACAGCCTCCTTGCTTTGTGCGAGTCATATTGCACGTCTGTGTCCTTCGGTTGTACAAAACCATTCCCTGTCCCAAACAAAAGATGATCAAATCAAACCTCACATTGTGTGCTGTTCATTCAATTTCAGTCTATGAATTCTCACAAATGGGATGAGGTGGATAGACATAGTACATCGATTGTGACGCAAACCGGAACTCACTCGATTCTTCTTCTTTGCACGATCCATTACCGGTCCGGATATCAATCTTGTGAAAGTGGCCGCAGCGTTTGAAATCAACGCGGCCAGACCCAATTGGGAAGCAGATAGACCGCATTGGGCCATGATCGGATTCATATAGATAAATATTGTACTTATTACTTCCGGGGGGAGAGGTAGAGATTTTGTGAATTAGCATGAAACTATCCCAAACCAGTATCTTACCGGTAAATTGGCACAAATAACTGACTTTCACAGGAATGAGTTTTCGATTAATGTGATAGGGTGAGCCTGTGGGAGCAGGATCTTCAACTGCTTGAAGAGAAAGTGAACTGTGCAACATTGTTGCAGCACTAGTCCAGATTCCAAATGTTCTCACTCAATCCAAACTGGAACCTATATCCAGCCAGTAGTGGTTCACCGTATGACAGATCCGTACTGTTCAAACAAACTGGTCCCACAGTTGACAACAACGTACTTGTACAACGCCGCGTACATGGAAGCGACGCACGATTGGCTATTTATATACAGGTTTACTAAGGTTAGACGTTTGTATACCGAGTCCGGGTCCGATGAACAATCACACGATCTTGTGTGTGTGTCTGTGTGTGTGTGCATGTACCAGCCGGTTCATTAGTTGTCGGAATTCACGCCGCGGCTCCGCGGACAAAAATTGACACCGCCCAGTCGTGGGGTTAGAAATCCATACCTGTGACGAAAATGTGATTAGATTCTCTGATAGATCAGACAAAACAACCGATGCTGAGAAACAAGCCTTCACATTTTAGTCATTAGGAACCATCTAACAAACATTGTAAGCGTCAGGTTAAACAACAACAACAACAACAACAACAACAACAACAACAACAACAACAACAACAACAACAACAACAGTAATGTGAACTCTGCGTCCACAGACCATCTCTGTAGTGACTCCGATATACACTAATCAGGAAAAATCAACGGTTGAGATGCCAAATGTATTTCCAGTGTACTGGTCGTAAATTAACACAATATAAACCCAGGTTTTCTATGTTTTCTGCTGGGGTGAGAAACCACTAGCGTCATTCTTTGTTTCGATTCGTGAATGCTGCCTGGACAGTTTTCTAATCAACCCTGTATACACTGTCGAACATACTTTATTGTTGTTGTACTGGTAGTACTTGTGCTATTGGTAGTGTTGATAGTGACGGTAAGATTGGAACACGCGACTTCAGGACTAAGCGTGTTGATAACCCAGACCGTTTGACCAAGGGGGCTTCGTGTCTTCATTTTCCAATCTTCATGAAAGGTCCAAGAACGATTCGGAAATAATCCGAAAAATAATTTTAAATTCCTCCCGAGATGAAGTTGGCAATAGACACTCAATCACATGCTTCGTGTGCATGTTTAATTCCTGTTAAAGGCAGAATGAATATCTGGTTTCTTTTATTTTACTTCCTTTTATTGAATATGCAATGGTACAATTTTCAGGAAGGGGGAAGCGGCCAATCAAAGGGCTGCCATTCAATACACACAATGGGGAAAGTCAGGCGGTGGTGGTGGGATTCGACCACATCTCCAGGGTGATAATTTGGTGACGTTACCACCGGGCCACCACCGCCCAAGAAGAATAATTGTGGTTGTGTTATTGTTTGGCGAATATTCACTGCTGGTTCAAAGCCAAAAATGTAGTCATGTCATGTGAGTTGTGTTTTGTCGGGCTGCGCAATAGTTTTGAGCCACCGAATGTGCATGAAAGACTTCCGGTTAGGATGGTTCTTCGGTATCCTTTAGCTTTCGCCACCCTTTGCCGTCTCCAGTGGAGTTCGGCAAGACTGCCCCATATCCCCAATTTCTTTCTTGTCATAGAGGATGTTCTGCAGGATGCTTTGTCCGGTCTAGCAAACGGTGGAGTTGAACTCCTCCCAGGGAACAGAGTCCTTGAATTTGAATATGCCGATGATATCGCCTTGTTGGGTGACAACACACAGGGAGTCCAAAACGCTTTGAACCGCTTAGCGATAGGAGTATCCAGGTATGGTATGTGCTTTGCACCATCAAAGTGCAAAGTCCTGGTACAAGACTGGCAGGAGCCTGTGCCTGCACCCACCATCTGTGGTGATCAGCTAGAAGTAGTCGAGAGCGTCAAGTACCTAGGGAGCTTGATCGTAGATGGTGGTGGTGTTTAGGACGAGATCACGAATAGCGAAAGCTAGAGCGGCTGTCGCCAACCTGCGACACCTGTGGCGCCAACATGACATCCAACTATCCCTTAAGGGAAGGGTGTACACCGCCGCGGTTCATAGTGTTCTCCTTTACGGTTACAAGACCTGGCCTCTCCGCGTTGAGGGTGCTAATCGACTTTCTGTATTTGACCATCGATGTTTTCGAAGCATTGCTCGTGTCTGGTGGGAACACCGGGTGAGCAATGACGAGGTCCGTCGTTGTGTGTTGGGCGCGGATAGTCGCCCTCTAACAGAAGTAATCGCTCCACACCGCCTCCGATGGCTGGGTCACGTATTGCGTATGCCTGCCCATTGACTACCTTTCCGTGCTCTCTTTGCATATGCCGGGCAAGGCTGGAAGAAGCGGCGCGGCGGTCAGACTATGACATGGGTTAGAGTCATGAAGAAGCTGCCTCCAGCTTTGGCTTCGGTTGGTCAGACCCGGCTTCCAGGTTGGGGCCCTAGGGATGAGGATTGTCGCTGGTTAGAGACGCTGAGAAATATGGCTCAGAATAGAAAAAGTCAATGGCGCGAATGCTATTCGGTCTGTCTGTCTGTCTGTCGAAATCCCGTGCCCCGTAAAAAAACACAACAAACAACACCAAAAATTTGCAAAAGATATACGGTGAAACACACAAAAAAAATCCTGTTATGTATTTTCCTATGTTTAACTGATTCAGCCCCTTTTCACTATGTTATGTACCCCAATCCACCTATCCCGTTTTATTTTTATTGTTATTATTGTTGTTGTGTTGGCACCACGCTTGTCTTCAAGCCGGTGGTAAATATATATCCTTTAGAAAGCTTTGATGAATCTGTGTTCACCAGACTGCCATTCGAACGAAAAGCTTTTTCCAACTGGGAGTTTGTCATTTATAGAGAAAATGAAGTTTGAACTGAAAAGCTATAAAGCACTGGACAGCTCTTTCTACCTGGTTGAGTGTCATCAGCAAAACGAATCCATCGAATCAACGTGGAACTTGACCCGGGACCTCACAGGTAAAATATGTTCATGCACACTATCCAGTCGGCCACCGGGCAGCGGATCAGATCGTTTTTCATCTTCTATTTCTCTAATATAGCAGTAATCAGTCTGTGAAATTTTCAAACCGTTTCATAATCCCGAAGCCTAGTGCTGAAATGAGCGATGGGTGGTGCCATATCGTGCAAATGAAAAATGAACAACGGTCTGATCAACTACGCGGTGACCAAGTGAGGAGTATGTTTGCGTTCTACCTGTGAGGTTCCAGATTCGATCCTCAGTTGGGTCGATGGATTCACACTGCTGTTGAGACCCAACTAGGCAAAACATTTGTCCAGTACTTCCGAGCTTTTCAGCTCACGCTTCATTTACTCTATACTTGACGAAATCCGTCTTTGAAATTGAATCAACTGCAGTTTTAATCCGGGTCACACTTCTAATAAACCAGAATAAAACTTTATCTAATTTTTCGAAGAATCCTCTTGATATATGTGTTTCTTCCGCGTGAGTGAAATACGAGGTAAACAGAATTCGACTTCTCTGCTGTCTCGAGCTGCGTAAAGTCTGCTAAAACTTTGTATACTTGTGGTGCTCGTATAACGAGTACGCACGTATCATGGTACAGCTTCCAGGTAACCAATCAAGAAACGGATTTACCGACCAATCCTGTGATCTCAATTGGCACTAACCAGATTGACTGAATGCTAGAAGACAAACAAACAAAACCATATCGTTGTCGATTGGACATTGAAGAATCGATTAATGATTTTTTGTTGCTTGTAATGTATATTTACATGATTTTCTGAATAGAGTTAACTGTATTCACAGATCGTTTTGGTTCTACCTGACTTTGCGCTATTCAGTGGGTTTTCAGGCCAGTAGCCTGGCATCAGAACACCGGTATTAAGGTAAGTGTTTCGTAGTCAGGGTTAGTCCCAATCGCACAAAACTGCGTGACCTTGATAGTTGTATTGCTAACAAATTTCCAATCGAGTTCCGAATGAATACGACCGCCTTCATGAACATAGAAGAACAGCCCGGCTGCGGGCAATTTTGCTTTTAATTTGTTGATTCACGGAAGATACAACCATTTGGGGTAAGCGAGGAAAACATGACGGTATATATTGTGCATACAAACAACAAGTCATTATTGCTCTTGAAGTATCAGACCAAGGGATGTTAAATAAAATATCAAATATCAACCGTGACAAAAGGACAAGTGGTAAGAAGATGTTTTGATGGAACCATTTTAAACTGGACAAAAATCGAAAAGTAAATGTTATTGGTACAATGTGTTATGCAATAGCGGTCTACGGGTGTTCGAGCTTTTACTGCTCCAACGCGGCAGTTGATCGGAAAAAAAATGTCTGCTGCTTGGTTAAGAAGAAGAACCACGCTCAGACCAAAGATGGTAGCCTATCCACTGTAAATTATTCGTCGGTTCACACTGCATTATGCTCCGACAGAACAATGGGTAAAGTGAGACTGTCAGTATTAGATTAAGGCGATAGGGAGGACATATTTTTACCATTCTACACCATATTTGTGTGATGCAAGTTTACAAAATCGTACATGATAAACTAGAAAGCAGTTGGATATTGTCCTTTTCAATGAAGCAATCAATTACGTAATTCTGTGGAAACTTTATCCCTGTCAACAATTAGACATGCTAGATCTGGTGAAACAAAATTACGAGATGAAGAGGTACGTGCAAATAAAAATGTTTGAACCTTGATCGTGTGAATCATGTTGATTTTGAAATCTCATTGTGTAAAATTCATGATGAGTATCTCAGAGTACTTTGGCAAGAACATGTTTATAGATGTCTGTCTACAACAGAGTCTGCCAGTTTATCTTTGACGCTGCCACCACACTCAGAGATGTGTTTCAGAGGTTGCTCTACTAAGTGAGTCTTTTTTAACATACCAGATAAAATAATTGGGGAGCACATATACATTCACAAACCTATCAACTTGTGGGGAACAGAAATTATTCTTAATCGGAGTTAGAAATATAACCGCTTTCTAACTTGACAGAATGTGTCCCTAACGCGCGGTGACCATGATAAATTGTGTGATCGTGTGACGCCAAGGTATTTTGCCATTGTTGATGTCGGTATGGGTTTATTATTGGTCGATGAGGTGAGAAATCTATTTGTGAGGGCTGAATATGCTTAATCGGCCAATACGGAGAAGACATTCAATGAAAGGAGACGGGATCGGGACTAATTACAACATCGAGTTATCAAAGCTTCTATAGAACTGGGTACTTTGGAACTCAAAATAATATCGACAGCATATTAGCAGCCAATGAATGTAATAGGGTTGAAAGATTGCTGGGTATACATTTAACAAAAAATGGGGAAAAGGCTTGCGCCTTACAGAACACCAGAATAAACCGGGGGCGTGATAAATTTCTTACCGTTTAAGCGCGCGTTATTGGTTATTGCGCAGTATATAGCTTGAAGTGCTTGATCGCGCACTGTGTCAACCAGGATTAAACTCTCATCTTAACTACTTCGTGTTACTATCAATTTCATGAACTTGTTTAAGTTTTTTCCTCACTATAGCGCTTACATCATCAAGACGAAGCACACATGGCTTATTCGAAGTCACTGCGACACAATGTTATCTTCACTCACGTGATTTCGAGAAGCCACCACGGTCGGTTACCTTATTTCCTCGTAAACGGAGTACTGCGGGCATGCATCAACAAAGAAGAAATTAGGTGTTATAGCACACGAAGACCTGAGCTGTTCTATTAACCGTGCCAGGGCGTCCTCAACAGCACTCAAACATGTCGGTCTACTTAAACGTGTTTTTGGTCGTTTTCAACCATCGTCATTCCCACTTCTGCTTTCAGCATACACCGGGCGCATACTGAGTATGCCATCCAAACCTAGGATCCAAGGTAACAACGTGATCATAAGATTTTGGAGCGTCCACAACGGCTCGCCTAGAAGGTGGTCACAGGGCTCTATTATGATTCATATATGGATAGGCTGCAGTCATTGAGTCTATACTCTGCTCATTGTAGTCGGATTCGAGGAGACTTGATTTTAGTTTACCAAACACTACACAACCAAAATCACCCTTGTCGACCACTTTGGAAGTTTTCCTCAAACATTCATCTACGGGGACATCCATTTAAGTTACTACTCCAAAAGTCTCTACTGGATTGTCGACGTCATTTCTTCATTGCCAGAGTGTGTACTGTCTGGGATTCCTTTCTATCTCATGTGGTCTGTGCCACGACGATTGTTTCTTTCGAGGTAAAACTTGATGAATGATTAACACAAGCATCCATGAGCACACATAACACAACCGATTACAGCACATGGAATTTTGTTCATCATTGTTACACTTTAATTCGTGTAAACACCCCTGCTTGTAAGTAAAGCCCATAATAAAACTTTGACTTTGACTTTGTACAGAGTCCAGCGGTTTCACACTCCAACTCAGTATGATCACAGTCTGACGACTGGCATCAGACTGACAAACCGGATTTAGTTGACAGTACCCTGAACTCGAGGACGCATTGAGTCCCAGCAAAACTGGTTACAGTCATCTTTCCACAATCATGTTACGCTCTTAAAACCTGTTAATATATATACACATATTCATATATACTGACGAAAATGTTTGCAAAATGTTTCGGGATCCATGTTCAAGCCATATCTGTGTTGATTCAGTTGTTTTAGTCAGCTTATTCTGAAAAAGTGAAAAATTTTGTCGGACCATGAATAAAGTTATATATAGAAGTAGGTATGAACGACTTTGATGGGGTGCAACCGTGTTCGAGTATATTCTTGGATTGGGACGATTAAGCTTCTTGGTGGTTATGCCACTTTACACTGGTTTACAGCAAATTAGCAAATCACACAACGTTTTGCGTGATTTCTGTTGTGCTGGCTGTCGTCCACTTTAGCTGGTCAGAATCGCCGAAATAGGAAAACTCAAACTTATTGTTAGAAGTAATACTGTGTTTATCCTCAACAAACACGTGCGGTAATTTTACAGCGAGATCGAACTGTGGTACGAACGCACTGCGATATAGCTTCCAGTCAGCCAACTGGAACACGTGGAGCTCCTAACCAATCTGATGAGCTTAGCCACCTGCAATCAGTTTGAATAAATGTTGGAAAGCTACCAGCAGACTATATCAATGGTGGTTGTCTGGCCGAGAAAGAACCGGGCTGGGGGGGGGTGATTAAGCCTTAGGATCTTGTCACAGAAGCTCTACAATTACGGCATTCGAGATTTCCTGTTTGATTTAATTAATGCACCAATTAATGGACCATATCAGTTCGTGTTTCTGATTCCATATACGAATTTATCAATGCGACCCGCCGTGTTCCACAAGGGTCCGTACTCGGTCCCCGTCTATTTCTTGCATTCATAAATGATNAAACCAATACTGTTTGCAGACGATATCAAAATCTGGAATACAGTAACAGAACCTGAGGGCTCTCTAACAATTCAAAAATCACTTAACGCAGCTTATCAATGGTCTAAGGATAAATACTGAAACATTGAATTCAATGTTTCTAAATGTAAAGCCCTATCCCTACGCCACAAGAGGAGATTATCGTAGTTCCTCGGAAATCAGCAGCTGCCACAAACTTCAAGTGAAAACGACTTAAGTATTATTTTTAAGAGGATTTAAGCTGCTCGATCAATTGCACCCAGACTTCGTCCACTGCTGTGAAGAATGTCGGCTTACTTGGACGAGTCTTTGGTCCGTTTGAATCAGTACTGTTCCCACGTTTGCTATCAGTGTACATTGAACTGCACACAGAGTAAGCTATTCAAGCTTGGAGAGTCTATAGTTCCAACGTGATCGCAGGATGCACGAGCGCCCACAAAGGATGGCCACCAAGACCGTCAAGGGATTGCATTGTCCCACCTATGGGGTGAAGTTATGATCATTGGGACTATATTTTACTCAGTATCGCCGAATTCGGGACACTTGATTTTGACGTATCAAATACTGCCGAACCCAAACCATCCATGTGAGCAGCTACTTATGTTATCATACAGCACACAACTCAGGGGACATGGTTTCAACTTACTGCTTCCAAAGTGTCAACTGGAATGTCGGCGCCAATTGTTTGCAGTCAGAATATGCATTAATTGAAACCGCCTTCCATCTCACGTCGTTTGTGCACCAACTATTGAATCTTTCAAGCGTAGAATCGATGAAACATCACAATTCTGCACCATTAAAGCAAACACAAATTTATTAAAGCCTACATTCTCTATCATGTCCTACCTGGAACTGTATGTGTTTTTTTTTACTTGAAACGATTCAGTTCCGTAAATATCCTATGGGGACAAGAGAAGCATCAGCTTATAAGTAATTTCCATATTAAAACGTTGACTCTGACTTGGATTGTCTATGGCAAGAGCTAGTCCCTGTCACAGCTGACACTATGCTATCCGACGGACTTACAGTGCGAAACCCAGTTCAAATTGTACGATTGGGAAAAAAGAACTATTATTCACTGACGACGCAAAAACATGGAGAACCGTACAATAGCCTGAAGCTTATGAAACTGTACAGGAACCGCTTGATGCATCTTGTCAATGCTCTGTCACTAATGACATCGATTTTAACGTTAAGAAATACAAGGCTGTTTGTGTCGTGGCGTCACAATTTCCACACTTACCGGGAAATCAGCCATTACCGTGTGTCCCAAACGAGAATAATCTGGGAGTTATGAGGATCTAGTACGTTCCACACATTGCCTTAAAGTGTCGTCAAAAGCCATTAATCAAGTTGGAGTGCTTAAACGTGCTTTTGGATTGTTCGAAGCAGACCCATGACCCTGTCTGCTATCGGCATACATTAGACCACACACCGAGTATGCATTGCAAGTTTGGAATCCATGGCTACTTCACAACCAAAAAGCACTCGAATGTCCGCAGTGAACAGTAACCAAAACGGTTGAAGGGTTGCAATCGAAAACCCAAGGTGATAGGCTGTATATTCTCGGACTCCATTCACCTGAATATGATCGAATACGGAGAGACATAAACGTCGTAGTTCAATGACTACATCAACCTAACCACCCTTGTATTATTCTACTAAAACTATCCAGGAATGGTCACCTCCGGGGTGACATCCCTTTTAAACTTTTGCTCCAAAATAGTCAGCTGGACTACAGGTGTCACTCTTTCAGCCTCAGCGTTTGTAATACCTCTCTTTCAACTCAAGTTCTTTGTGCTCCAGCTATCGACTCGTTCAAGTCACGGCTCGATGAAGCATTAAACTAAACCTAACTGATCAGTATCCGTGAGTGAACGTTACAGTTTACTATTTAATTGTACTACCAACCGAACCAACCGTGTGTGTAGAGATCCTATGGGGTTCACCAAGCATCAGCTTTGTAATTTACCCATAGTAAAAATTTAAACTCCATTGTGAGTACTACACAGATTCTCACAGAAATTCTCTCAAAACAGCACTGTCGCTATGAGTTAGTTGTATACTCATCTCAATTGTATATCTGTTGATCACTTATGGGCAGAGTTTTCCTAATCGGATTGGAAAAGATTAAATTTCTACCGACTGCATTTATCCAACACAATAGTACAAACTCAAATCACAATCCAATGCCAGCTGATCTACGACGCATTAAACTTAATTCCGTCCCATGATATAAGTCCAAGTTTTCAGCCACCAGACAATTCGACAGTCAAAACCAATTTGCTATGGGGCTTGTGTGGTTTGATTTACTGAGCAATTCCGACAAAACAGGAAAGAATAAACACAAATTTACAGAAGAAAACGGTTTCAGTTCAGTTTAGCTTGAGTTTACCATCCAGAACCGCCTGGTCAACTGCCAGATCGCATTCACCCACCCACCCCCCTCGCCCCTGAACTGCTCCGGTGCCGTGATAATAGAAACAGCCAAACTTGGCCAGCCTCGTGCAATGACAAAACGATCACAACCGGTCAGATGGTAGGTCAACTGAGAGACGCTAAATAAAAAAATAAACGGTGAGTAAATGCGCGACTATTTGTAGGTTCACTAACTGGTGTACAGACACTGCACAGACACCAGTGTCCGGATTTGCATCACCAGTATGACACAATGAACCCGAAGTAGGTCTCTTTCCATTTCAGGTTTACGATCGTGATTGAGTTTCATGGCTTCTATAGAGAGTCTCTTAAGTTTTTAATAATTATTGGTACACGTATGTGAATACTAACTACGCCGATGGTCAAAAATAATGAATTTGTTCCGTCCAATAGAGAAAGGAAACTAGCGAATGATTCCCACGGAAACCGCTTAGAATTTCATATATCGGTTTTGATAAAATTTCACTTTTGTTCTAATCTTTGCCCTGACGAAAAACAAACCGGTTCTGATAGGATTTAGGCAACTAAACCGAAATCCAAGTCCAAGCTTACGAGTAGTACGTGTAAGAGAGAATAATGTCCAGAAAAATGGCATTGTGTTTGGGCTACACTAAGCACCTGAAGCTGAAAACAACAAGGTACGTACACCTCACTTCAAGACATCCAGATGGTTTTCCTCATGTTGCAGGGTGTTGTAGGTTAAAAATGTGGAGGCTTTTGAAATAGGATTAAACGAAGACTGAAAAACGCGAACATATCGGTTTGGGATGTGATTTGAAACCACCTAGATGAAGTTCAGTATCATAATGTTACTCTTTGATTTCAAACTCTATAATCTCGGACCCGTAGGCCGCTAACAAAGTAGTAGAACCGAACGCAGGGTAGGATAGATTTATTATAACTCATTCACAATCGATCGTGTCAAATGTGTGATCAATAAGGCAGCAATGGAACTAACAGTTAATCAGGATAGGACCCATGTAGGCCGGTAGTATTGGTACGGACAGGTGCGTGAGGTTGATTGATCTGAATAAACGTCAAACGATAATATCTGTGGAACGAGTAAATTATCAATGCGCAGGTTGCAGAACGAACGCACTTAAACCACAGGAGCGTATGCAACACATATGACATTTGAATATCCTTATGAAAATCTACCTAACTATACAGATGTAATAACGTAAATTATACATAACGAATGTATTTATGTTAGAGCGTGAAATGAAAAAAAGATGCATGCAATTCAAATACATTGTTACGATTATTTCCACGACATCCAGGAGACTACTAATGAGTAGTTCAATGTTCAATGTTCTTCAATTAGAGGCAAAGGGTAATTTCCCGTATGAGCCTCATCACCACAGACTCGAAGATCTCATT
>UZAN01043432.1:0-19322 GCA_900618425.1 Echinostoma caproni
CCTGTCCACAAAGTTCAACGGTGATGACCCGATCCAGTTTTGCATACACCCATTCCCGCGGTACCCTGGATACCCTTGCTTATCTATCCCACATTGTTTTATCCAACCTGGATAAGAAAAGCAAGGCTGTGCGTATATGTTGTCTTGACTACAGTGATACCTTTAACACAACTGATCGACAATTTCTGCTAAATGCCTTCTCTTCGGGCGGAGTTCAACCTTCTACGATTGAATCCTTGGCCGACTATTTCTCCAACCTTCAGCCATCCACACGCTACAAAAGTTGTACATCTTTGATGCTGCCCTCCTCACAAAGCGTACTGCAAGGCGCTATTTTATCCCCTTTTCTATTTTCTGCCTACATTTCCTCTAGGCCTGTGGGCAATTCTTCTTTTTCTATTAAGTATGTAGACGATATAATATTTGGAGTGCCCTTCCCATTTCGAATCAGTCTGCTAGAAAACGTGTCAGAAATAGTTGAGTGGCCACAACAAAGGAACCTCCACATAAACTTCCAAAAATGTAATGACCTTATTTGTTCATTTTTTAAAGGGCAAAAGTATGATGAATTATCAAATGCCAGCCCGCCTTTATCTATCCTCAGTGACCAGATGGAACGACAACCGTCAGTCAAATACCTTGGCGTTATTTTCAACCGTAACCTCACCTGGTCTGACCACGTTAATGATGTTTTCTGTAGGTCAGAGGGCTCGCGTTTTATATTTTACGTCTTTAATCACTTTCTATCCCAAATCATCTCATAAGACGTTTTCTTTTTGCTTGCTTTTTAACAAGGAACTCAAAATCATTTCCCGTTGGTTTATAGTTCCATAAAACGGGAACATAAGGCTCAGTATATGGTGACACACCAGCTAAAGTCCTGTAAAACATTGTCCAGTAAGATTTTATCTGATACTTCCCATCCCTTTTATTCTGCTCTTAGTCAGTGCCTTTCCCACTCATCCACCCGTCCAACTCACAAACTTATAAAGACATACACTGAAGCTTACAAGCGCTCTATACCATTTCTCACCAGATTTCTAACAAACCATGAACTCGTTATAGGGCATCTGCGCAAATGCTAAGCCAAATCAATCATAAATACCCGGATAGGCCATCGGTTTCTGACGTTGCTGTCCGTTTTCACATTTTTTAATTGCTATATTATAATTTTTCCACTATTTGTTAACACACTGTGGTTATGTGGTTGCTGAATATCCAACTTTCCAGGTGTATACAGCTAATTCTTGAATGACTTGACTCACGTCCATACGTTGATTGTTTGGAAGTAGTGAATGAGTGATCGGTACACTAATTACAGTTTGAAAATGGATCTACTAGGTATCAAAAGGAAATGCGCTGTTTGTCTGACATCATCCGTGATGGTCACCATAAGAAGCAGATCTCATTATCCCCGTTATCAATTTCATAATAATTCTTATTTTCACCATCCGAGTAACCATCATCATTGGTACCAGCGTTATGTATCCAATACAGTCCCGAGACGAGATAAGGGTATCAATAAACTGGCGTTCACAAAACAAAACTCCTCATTTAGAACAGGTCATCATAATTCCCATACGAATTAATGAAACAGTAGATGCGCATTCTCTGTAGTTGCAATGCTAAACACAGTAGTTCACTCTAGTAGGTCTTGTTCATGTTTGACCGTTGTGACAAATCTCCAATAACACTCTTTTGCGTAACCAAACTTACTAATCACAAATGAGAGTAGTACCTCACAATACCAGCACCGTCATAGTTTTCATCATCTTTGTCCTGATTTAGATAACCTTACCAATCATAATTATAGTTACCCGATGCCTCTTTGGCTCCAGCCCACTATCAAATGGTCGCCTGACTGTGTGACATTTATTGTCTACTTAGGTCCATTCCGGTTTCCCTATATCCCTTTTTCGATATGTCATACTGCCGCCCCCGACATCGGAATTCATTGTCCTTTTTGCCAAGTTACAAATAATACGACGTTGGGCTGACACAAGTCGGTTGTGTGTCGGTGGAAAACTATTTGCTCAGCGGATCCCACCACCATATTAGTGCAGGATGTTACCCGTTGAATTTAAGTGAAGAATTGTCCCATCAGATTGTGTTCGGAATAAAACGGATGAGCTTTTTTCAATCGAGAACAACAACAACGTGGCAAACAAGCTCATTTTTGTTTGTTCGTAATCATGTCATTGCATAACATTGAATAGGATTAACAACACGAACAAAAAGGGAAGGAGAATTTCGCGTTTTACTGGTTCAGCTCTGGTTCCAAATGCGTGTGCGTATGCTTGTGTGAAATTGATCCCGTTGTGAAATCGTATTACCAATGTCTTGACGGCAAACCATCAACGAAGGGACTACTGACGTTGGAACACTTGAATACTTGATATGGGGCCTATTCTCTCGGTGAAATATTCGCATCATTTTTGAACACTTTCTAAAAAATCTGCTCCTTACCAGACTGTTGGAAACTTGTTTCTATTGTTCCCATTCGCGAATTCTGTACTTCAAACGTTCTAACTAAACGCTTCTGTGATATTGCTTTAACTTCTGTTGGACTGAAGCCAGCAGAACTTGTTGTTCTCACTCGCATTCAGTCCTCACTTGATGTCCCGTATGATCCTCTTCAGTTTGCCTTCAAACCAAACAGATACACCCTAGATGCAGCTTCCTTGCTTCTACATAAAATTAACAAATCATTGAATGACTGCGAAATATGTTCGCTGTGTTTCTGGACTACTTATCTGCTGTCGATTCTGATCTTCATTCACTTCTTCCTCGTAAACTGGAGACCTTCGGTTGTCCTAGGCAGTTAAGATCATTGCTTACCGATTACTGCTTCGAGAGAACTTAATGTACTGAGTTAGGTCGGAGGAAATCCAGACCAGTGGTTAACAATTCTGGGGTAGTTCAGGGTGCAGTTCTTTTCCCATACTTATTTTCTACGCATACTAGTGACTTATCTGCTAGTTCCCGTACTTCTGTCTTCAAGTACACTGATGCTGTGGTTTTATGTCAGGCCATTTCCGATTCTTCTGGTGTTTCACGATTTTCTGAAAACTTAGAAAGCGTTCAACAATCTTCCGCCACATCCGGTCAATCTCTTAATCCCTCCAAATTTTTCGAATGTCTCTTTACATTATCATGCTTTTCTTTCCAATATGAACCATTATCGATTGGCCCCGAATCAGTATCCCGGGTAAACTGTATTAAATACCTGGGGGTTTTATCGATGTTTATCTTCATTGGACCTTTCGCATTCAAAACATCGCCAATAAGCTTCGACGACTTTCTTATCATATCCGTAGACTTCGTCAGTTTCACATTCAACAAGCGATAATTTCCAAGAATGTTTTCCCCGATTTACTTTATTGTTCAACTGTTATTTTTTCCAGTTTCCTAAAGACAGATTTTAAACTGCTTCAACGTGGACTGACCATCATTAGCTGCGTCTCTTTAATCCTGCTGAAGGAGTTGGGAGCCAAGCTGTGCTAACTTCATTTGAATGCGTGTGAAAAGTTTGTACATAAGATTCTGATCGATGCAAGCCAATAGAAAATTGATGCTTCAAGGCTAGACAAAGGTTCCTGTATTTTGATCATGAAAATGTCTGATTACATAGACAAGGTGAGGACAATATAGAATAGAATATATAGATATAATATATAGAATATATATCGAATGACCCGTCCAAGTTTTCCAAAGCCTCCAACTGAAAAGGATTAGACGATTCGGATAAAAAAAATGAGACCCATTATAGGAATGTGCAAATTCTCGTTTCACGCCTTTGCGAAGAGGTTGGGAGGCGTAATGGAATCAGTTACACTTTAAATTTGCAAACAGTATATGAGACACTTGTCATCTTATAGAAACTTTGAAGGACTTTAAACTCGAAGGCAAACAGGTGATGTAATTTGACGTTATCTTCAAAAATGTACGCATTAGTGAAACTAACAGTTATATATACCAATTAATTTAGGGTTACAACATCAATTTAGGCACTTCATCGGATGGACTGAAACAGTTGCTATTTGTATGCACGTATAACGTCCAGTTTCGGTTCAATGGTGAAATATATTGCCCGAAGGATAGAGCTGCAATTGCGTCACTTTTAGGACCATTATTCACTGACAACTTTATGGCTATCCTCTACCATATCAGACAGGGCATTTTATACAGACGGTAAGCTGATGATGTAGTATATATAGTCGAATCAAATGTGGACACCAATCGGTTGCTTAATAAGTTCAACAATATCCGTCTGAAAGTAAAGTTTACTCTGGAAAAAGAAAAAGACTACAAACAAGCGTTTCCAAACGTACTCATCAGACTCCGCACCAATAACTCCGTCCAGTTATCGGTGCATAGGAAAGCAAAGCGGAACGGACAGCTACTATAGTTTTCGTCCCTCCTCAGAGAACGATAAATCTAATTCGTTCTTTGGTTCAAAGAAAATATGCACGGCGAACACCATGGACAGTGAACTTCAGTTCTTGCTTATTGTTGTTACCCAGAATGGCTACTCAGAACGATTTATTGATACGGCATTCCCAGAACACGAGGAATGGCCAATGGAAATACGAGCAGTTAAGAATTCTGTCTATGAGCAACTGTCGTTCTAGGGAGATACGGAAGCGAAAATCGTTCAAAGAGAGCTCTCAGGTGCATTAAGCAGAACATTTTACGTTGCATAACTAAAAGCTTTGATCAAATCAAAACCGATTATGCGTTCCTCAATGCAGGACAGAGTGCCAGATTCTGCAGCCTCATTCTGTGCATACTCATTCACCTGTCCCTGTGGGACTGGGTACATTGGCGCACAATTAGGTGCTAATCAGATCGCGTTCACGAACACCATTCGGCTTGGCCAAGGACAGGAACAAATTACGCTCGCATCTGTCTGAGTCAAATCACTCAGTGGATGTGGCAAGCGCCTTCCGACGATTCACAAGAGTCAAATTAGGTAATCAAGAACGGCGAAGCATCGTATCTTAGCCACGTCCGAAGCCGTAATTATTCGGATTCACAACCCCCTCACCCCATTGTGTTCCCAGAAGAATTTCGTGCAAGCACTTCAACTCCCCCGACCCACTTCAGCCAACCCAACACGTGTGCAATCACTTGAACTTTTGATATTAATCAATTTCACACAAACACGCACACGGGTTTGGAAATAGAGCTGAACCATTAGGACTCGAAATTCTCTTGTTCTTGTTGTTAGTGTTAGTTAGTGTTATGCAATGGCATGATTACGAACAAATGAAGATGAGCTTGATTGCCACGCTGTTCTTCTCAATGTGTTGAATGAGAAAAGCTGGGCTGGATAGTCCCTATCCAAATGTTTGAAACAATCCAGACCCAGCTTTTCTCAATCAAACACAAGTCGGACGAAAGATTTGGGATGTACACCTCAAATGTCTGTATGTCTGTTCGGTATGACCCTTGACCTTTCGTCTCAGAAATGACTTACTCACTGGGTGGTCCGAACCAAAGCAGTGTGCGCGCGCCGGTTTGTTGGGACTGGATTGGGGCCCGTGTATCGAAATCAGACAGACCACACCACAATGGTCGTTTTTGTTCAGCAGACTAAACGGCTGATGTACTTTTGTGCATAGCACGATCGATGATCGATCAGTTGATCGATACCGAGTTGGATTTGGATTGGAGGGACACGATGATAATGAATGAGAAGACCATACATGGGAATGAGGAATGTGTCCCATCAAGGAAACCATACGTACGAACTCCTAAATATCTTAGCTTGACCCGAAATGACAATTTGACGACCAGCAAACCGTTCGTGTTTCAATGTCGCGTGCGACTAACCTCAAAGTGTTGCCTGTTTCTAATTTTACTATTTCGCCCAATGGGAGCTTGAAGCCGTTTTATTTTATTTGTTTATCGGGTTGGTTGGCAGGTCTTATATATGGGCTGGTTACCGTTGCGTCTTCGCTTCCAATATAATACACGAAACACTGGCAACTCCTCACAGATTTTCGGCAATTCCTCAGTAATCAAACCTTCCATATCGAACAAATCAAACAAGAATACAATAATGAATAGGAAAACCTAACGGCTTCATTCCTGAATGTCATAAACCAACTTATGGTAGAGAATACGTATCCTGGAGCTATGCAATGCAATCAATCTAAAAAAGAACTACGGATATATCTACGTGATCAGAAGACATATGGATAATAATCACTCTTGCCTAAGACACCACACTCAGAACTATTTCCAATTAGGTTCCGATTTATGTGCACTTCATAATCTTTCAAATTATGAAAGATGAGTGCCTGCGATACATGGAACCTAGGGAATACCTTTCTGTACGCATAAACTCGCCAGAATAAGAAACGCTAGACGCTTTCAATTGGACCCAAATCTGAGTTGTACTCTGGTCAGTCCATTGCTATGACGTTTCGGGCGGCATCCACATTCTAGTGAGTTAGATCATGTAGAGGTGCAGGGGTGCTGAAAATTCATGCTGCCCAATCGATTTTGCGGAATCACAAGAAGAAAGCCGTTGAAGGTATTGCTTTGCACTGCATTTGTTTGATCTTAAAAGCTCACACCTAACTGCGACAAAATCCTTCAGTAGTGTGGGTGAATGGTTTAGAAACACCATAAGTCTAAGCAAATTATGCCAGAAGTGAAGGAATTCTTTAAAGTCTAAAGATTTTATCACCACCTAAATTCAGCTCATTCGAATAAGTTGACGATTAGATGTACAGTAATGAAGTGTTCTACGCTATCCAAATTTCATCACCCTGAATCCTCAGTGTTGTACGGAATTGTACCAGTCACTGTACGTGCAGTTAACTCAAATCTCTATGTACGGCCCGCTGTTTTTTTATTACGTACGTAAGTGTGATGAACGGCAGACGAGGTGAATCCCATAGTCACGAGGACCTGCTGTTCTGTGGTGGAAACCGGCAACCTAAACCCCGGGACTTGGAGTGGAGAACCACATAAGGCGTTGATAGGTTAGGTCTGGTATTGAACCGGACCACAGCAGAGATACCTACCACCAAAGTTGGGTGGTGGTGGCGGGGCTCGAAAATCGCACCATGGGGTTCAAAGCACGCTGGTGACAGCGACTAAACCACTGTGCTACCACCACCCAACGCGTCAACGCACCTCATGCCGGATTTGCAGTATCCCATAAGACCTTTTTCGAACCTTTATACAATTGCTTTTCAATTATTAGCGACTGTAAGAGTGTGAGTAGGTCGAATTATTATACACAATCCACAATGGTCAAGACATTTTCCCCGCAATCCCGTGAACATCGATACCCCGATCCATGTAGCTGAGTATTTCTTCCTGGTCTTAGCACAGATATCTTTCAAGCATTTACCATTCACTCATTTTGACAAACGGCAGATCCATCACAGATCTAAATCATGATGTGTATTCCTCACATAGACTAGTATTAGGTTGTCACGAGCCTGATATTAGCTGAGATGCATGCTGGTGAGAATATCTATTTACCACGGGTTGAATACCATCTACCCAGTTAGTTAATCTGGAATAATCAAGCATTGCCTCACCGAAGAGTCGGTTGCGGACGATGTGAGATGACGTCTGAAAACATGTTAATTTCTTGTTTTGTAACCACTTAGTTTGAAACAAGAGATCACCATCAAGTCGCATAGAAACAATCATGGTAGGGTCGAGTGTGGTCCACTACTAACCAAACTCATAGTACTTGCAGGTAGTGCATGTCTGGTCCACCACAATCACGATGTCCAATTCAGTGAAACTTTTCAGTCTCCATTGGACTATTCACAAAGCCTATGAAGACTGGGTCTCTGGACTGATACAAAGGAGTCGGCACATATTGCGATATATATCATTTGATGTGTGATTTTAATCCTGTCCGCGTTGTTCGAATGGTAAATCACAAATGGAGTAATTTCGGTTTGCATTTCTCCGTGTACACTGTCAAAGGAATTGATACACGGACTATCTTTAATTTGTTTATATCATGATCACTAACAATTTTAAAGGTTGCGGCTACTTGCAAAATGTTACAGCTCGAATTCACTCCCTATAATGTTTCCTATCTGGACGAAAAGTGTTTTGGCACAGGTATTATTCAGCATCAGCAAACAACACATGGTATCTGTCTCAAATGACTGAATTTACACATACATCATGTACAACTTGTGCGGCGAGCATGTTCTTGGCATGGAGTGTCCGTGGAAGGTAACCAGTCTTTCCTTTTCATTTGGACATAATCTTCATCACAACGGTCGTAGGATTTTGCGGTCACTAAACACAACTTTATTACAGTTAACTTCAGCCGCTCTTCACACCCCATAATCAATATCTTCAGTTTTAGCGTATCTATCAATGGAAGCTCAACAGAATACTGAAGAATGTATTTTGTATTGCTTATTCAGTGTGCCTTTATCGAAATTTAGATTTGTTTAAATCAATCCAGGTGCACCGTCACTGATGTAATGAGTCTTGCCGTATGATGGTATTGCTCTTCTTTAGCCTAGCATGTATGTATAGTGCATAATGGAATAATTTATTCAACAAGTGGATGGAACGAAAAGAAGTGTTTTTTATCTCAGCTAAAAACAAGTCGCATATTTTATTTATTCACGTTTAACTTGTATCGTTGGTTACTTCTGGAGCCAAACAACCTAAAAGAATGAGCTAATGCCAATTCTGTTATAAGAATTGTTCAATGTTGATTTACACCCCGAGCATAAATGAAAGTTAATGTTTCTTTTTCTTCAATATACATAATTCTACAGTCAGTGTGAAAGAAGACTTCGACCGATCCAGGTTCTTATAGGAATACGCGCAGTTGAGTAGCGATCGTGATGAACCGAACCGTTGTTCCTTTAACCTTTATTGCTATCCTACCATCAGTTGAACCTGTACAGTATATGCGTATGACATAAATGAATAGACCACAATAACCTGATGCAGTGGTTTGCCCTTTCACCCCGATAAACTAACATTTTTGTGATGCTGATGGTGATAATGAAGTAATATCTCAAATACTATCCTGTCCCATCTAAATTTCAGCAGTATCCGTATTCAATGCACCCAGTTTGATAATCGGTAGATCACTCTTAGTTAAGAAATGCATACCCGGGCATATATACCGGAATACTTGCACGTAGGGATTCCGAGCTGTCTAGCATTTAACTGGGTTTGACTTGTAACCAAAACAATTTGACTCCATTTTGAATGCAAATCAAATTGCATTCATTTTGGAAGACAGTACTTGCTGCGCGACTTGTACATCATGGTGCCAACCACCTGACCGAATGTGGTCAGAATTAAGAGTCGGATTTCACAAAACTGAGGACTTTTATCATTGTCCCGTGTCGCACAATTGGATCCATTGGTGAACTGTAGACCAAGCACGGTCACTTTTACACAGCACTTCTGTGCCAGAGACCAACTGAAGCGATTCCCTTTCGTCCTAAAACTTTCCTCCTCCGAGGAAGAAAAGGCACAAGATATCCATTGTCTAATAATCCACAGACATTTTGCGCATCTAGTTGAAAGCAAACTGAATTATTTTAACGATTTAAATAGCCCTGATCGTTTCGGTGTGCAACACACTCAAATAACAATTTAATTTTTCTCCGTTCATCGGTATTCCACAGACCAGTTTATCTGATGATTAACAAAATGGACCTTTCTTCGTAGTTTTGCCTTTTGTCACTTGCATCTTGCGAACGTGTCGCTCAATTGTGATCCGTTTACAACTGTTTGTTGCTGAGACGAACATGCCCAATTAGATTTTTCGTCTGAACTTGCAGACAGTTTGCGCGCAATGGCTTATGTGCAGTTCCGGATCAGAGTTTGAATCAGTGGATTATATGCTTTCATGGATCAACAATATTGTGTCACAATTTTGAAGCCTCCGAACGAAGCTCGGGTGGCGCGTACCTTATGAATATTACGCGCTGACCTTTTGAGATCAAAGAAAAACGCAAATCGGCAAACAGTAGCCACCGTCCCGGCAAATTCGTTTCGAGCAGGAATGCGTTGTCAACAAACATACGGATGAGTCATTTGACCCGTTGTGATTAATCTGTCGGGCTGCAAGACCATGCGGTGAAATTATCGCATTCGAGTAGACTGACGTGCGACAATGATTCCAATGCAATCGACTGTATGAGATGAGTTGGTTGATCAATTTTAACACACTGGGAGCTCATTCTACAATCGCTACTTTATTCACATCTAGTAATCATGCACCACATACTTTGCGATTTAACCATAAAATTTCGAGTTCCCAGTCACCATTAAAAATCATTCGAAGTACTATGCAGTAATTTTCTTGTCATGTTCTCGAGCCATAATCCACTTAATCCGAAACCCTTTTAAGTTCACACACACGCCCATTGTACTATCCCTTTTCCAGTTGTTTTATGCCTTTTTACGGACCTCAGTGTGAACACGAAGCGCCAAAATCCGGAGCGGTTAGTACAGTTTCCTCTACCGGTAAGTTACTTTCCTACACGAATGGATCCGTCAGTTATTAGTCTCTCTATAAAGATGTACTTTATTGGTAGTAGTATTAGTAATAGTGGTGCCAGCATTCATATTCCTTCTTTTCTCTCCTTTCAACTAGCTTTGAAATGCAAACAGGCAAGACCCGGTCGATTGCAAAGATTTTATTAAGTCGTTGAGGTTAATTTATCCTATTCAACGATATCTATTGCCTGGCAATTACTGAATTACCTTTGTGCAGTGTATAGTTTGATCTTACCTCATTGAGCAATTTTCATTCTGTTGAGTGGGAAACGTCAAAATCAACTTACAGTAGACCTCAAAGATGGGTCCTAATGGAAAATTGATGGTATTTGTTAGTTAACCCCCTTAAAAGATCGCCTTGTGATAGTGCTGTGACTTAATTCACCTCGATAGTAATTGCATTGCCGCCACGATAAATTGAAAGAATAACACACCGTTCAACTCTATGGTGAATACTTTCCAAAGCTGGATGGTGCATCTTTGCGGGCATGTTAATTGTCCCCCCATCACCATCTTTTTTAGTCTGCACTATACACCTGTGACTGATATAAGAACTGCGTATGTGCTGTTAAGTGAAAGCTGTTGTATTGCTTAGCAGACGTTCAGTCAACACCTTTCTGATGAAGCACTCCAGCAGTAAATATCAGTGATGGATGCGGTCTTTGATTATGTGTAGCTAACTCGATCAGCCTTCGTGACCAGCATGTTCTATTAAACCCTGTCGTGCCTGGGTTGTCCGGCTAAATTGACAAAATCACGGTTTTGTGACTGACGAACGTGGATAACGGTGACCAAATGGTTGATTGCTATAACCATAGACCATTTCATGTCTTTCTCTGGCAGTAAACAGTTGACACAGTTAAGTAAAAGGGATGTGGTTTGAGTTGAAAGATAACTGTCAGTTCGTATAAGTTTACTGGGCATCTGTAAACTGTTCATTTCTTTTTACTTGTGCTCAGAAATGACTGTCGTCTTTCAGGCAAGCGCATAACATCAGGTTAGGTTTTGTGAACAACTGCCCCAAAATTCCAGGGGCTGGAAGGGTGTGTGGCGAGAGAGAGAGAGAACCGATTTCACCAGCAGACCTTAGTATAGGGCAAAACGGCATTTGAGATCTACACTGAACAATAATTAATGTTGACAGACATTTATTCAACAAACACAGCTAGAATGACGATCTACTACTACAATTATGGCCAAACTGAATACAGTAACAGCATACATCAGTTCAAACAGTTCTATCAGTGAAATCATTTCGTGCACGTTTTAAGCTCTTTTTGATGATAAGTGAAGCACACTGGTTGTAAAAAGACTAAAGTTGGAAATTGTGGCAACTATGGGACAAGTGTGTGATCTGATTTCCGGTGACAGTAGCTTTCAGGTACTGGATAGTTCAAACCCGATCGGTACATACGCAACAGCGTCTTATATTTGGTTAGACCTTCTATCTGTATTCTTCTGTGTCTTCCAAGATTAGATTCTGTGATTGCTCTAAAAAATGAGTTCAATACCAGTAATACAGACGATGATAAGGGCCCCGATTCTCCCGGTCGTGTGTATGCACAAAGTGTGACTATTCAAGTTGTCGTCACTAGTTTCTTCCAAATCCTGTAGGTTCTTACCGTATACGGTACGAGTCACATGAATAATGAACTTATTTTGCTGCGGAAGTCTATTCTTATTCCATCTAAGCTGCGCACTAGAACAAAAGTTTGGTTCAACATAAATTCTCACTTATCTTAGTAGTGTTTTCCATTCCTTTTTGAACATAGAAATGTACAATAAACTTCCAGGGTGGGGACCGCCGCCATATTAAGACTCCCTGTGGAAATAAAGATAAACAGAAGTGAATGGTGGTGGTGGTGGGGATCGATTACGGGACCTCCAGGTGGTTAGTTCGATGAACTTACCACTTGACCAGCGCCGCTCATTTGTATTTACAATATTACCCGCTTGAAAATTGAAATAAGAACGTTATGAAGAATCCCCAGTCTTAGCGCAACTACAAAATCAGTCCCCATGTTATATGTCCAATAGAACAAAATTAGGATATTTGCATTGAACGACACAATATTGTCCGTTGTCGATTACTACGGGGTTCTTCCTACATAGTAGCATATATGACCAGTAGATTAACTGTCGCGCAGTAGTTTCCAGAGATTAGGATGCATCAAAGCACGTTGCGACGGCTTCGTCGTTTCACATCGTCCTCTCCCTCTTATCTGTTATCAGATATCCAAGGAAAAACAGATTGATTTCGTGTAAGTTTCATATAAGAATACGTCAACTATGTACTTTATAATGAGTTTGGCAGGATATGGAACAGATAAATCACTGAGGTAAGTAGTGAGTAAGTTGGAGGAAAGGACAGCACCTTGAGGAACTCTGAAGTTATTCAGCAAGGAACAAATAATTCTTACCCAGCTTGATGCTTGGAATTCTGTCAGTAAAATAACCTTCTTCAGGAAAGAATCGACATAAGGCAACCGAACGACTCTAATTTACGGAGGAACAAAGATCAAGGGACAGACTTGAAAAAAAATAATAAAGAAAATTTGAAGGGACGGCTGTCACTAAGGGGTCCAGAGACTTCGTTATAAGGTGGACGGCAGATGAAAATAGAGTACCAGATCTAGAGTTGGTGAATGCAATGTCCAGCTTCGGAGTTTTAAGTTGACCACACATAATGCGAGTACCTGGACACAGTGTACGATAACCACCACAATACTGACCGTAGGGTAACGAATCTGTTATTTTATATCAAACTAAATCTCTAGGACTGTTCATGGTAAAACCGTAATAGTTGATATTCTCACAGCGAATTTACCTTGTTTACCTTATCACACCAGTGTCGGCTCAACGTTCTAACACCTGCTCCTATGGTTCTATTATGGGCGATCCAAAAATTTCAGTATGAAATCCATTTTTCGGATCCGTTTAGAAGAATACCGTCAATATGACAGTCAAGTCAATGATTGACGCAAACTTTTTTCATTTCGATTTCATTGGATGGTGCATCGCTTCATGACTTGTTCTCTCGTGACAATGCTGTACCAGTGCCTAGGCAGCATTGGATTAGTAACTCATTCTTCTACGCAGGCTCGATCAAAAATTAATTATTGGCTTATTTACTGTGCATTGAATGAAATGGGATGAATTATTTATAATACGTAAGTTCAATTTAATAAGCATTAACGAAACGGGGCTCATTCGTTAAAAATGATAAATTTTCATACCGCTTTGCATAAAATATTTTCTGAATCTGAGCTGTAACTTTTGTAGTAACAAATTAAATCGAAACACTCAAGGTTTCGCAAATTAAAACAGTAATAGGAGAGAACTATGACCATAGAAGAGGGAGATAAAGTCGGGAATACATAAAAACTCTCCACAGCTATCAATATACAAGTATGATATTAGAGATTGTGATGTATTTCCGAAAGGAGAGTGACGTTGCACGAGTTTGATATATATATATATATATATATATATATATATCCATTTTGTCTTTGATCAGAATCATTAGCCGACTACATCCGTCGTCCATGATCGAACTCGATAAGGATGGATAACTAATAGCTGTTACGCAGTCGTAGTAAAATCTGCATGAAGTGTATTTATATCTATCTAGGATCCTTCGAGTACATTAAGCCTCAAGCTGTGCAAAGGCAAGAGGAAGCAATCTATTTACAGGTCATTCCGGGATTATCTTTTAACCTTCACCTTTTAACTCCATTCAAATGCCGGTGAACTGGGTGGATGCATATTGATGAGGATTCCCAGAATGTGTGAAACTATCCGGTAGTACCTCAAAGGCTTGGCAGTTTGGTTACACTTCGGTATGACGAATAACTATGTGGAGTGTGAGCAGTCAGTTTACCATAGAACAATCAAAAAATCTCTGGTATGCGAAATTGTTTTCTACCTAGATGACTACTGTCAATAAGACACAAGAACATCTTTTCGATGAGTTACATCCAGTTTTGTACCGCAAAAAACTGGCTTAAGGTTGTGCAAAAACAGTCCTTTTATTTTATTGATTAAATCAGGTAGCTTTAAGTCAAGTAATTGCTTCACTTATTTAAATGGATGAATTGATAGCAAATACCATGCATCAAACAGGAAATAAAATAGTAAAGAACAGTAAAAATAGCATTATCAAAAATTCAGCAACGATAATCTGTTTTCCGCAACACCGTATGCGAATCAGATGCCGACACCTGTCAGAATGTAACGAAATCCAACCAAATAAGGCATAACAGACTGTTTGTAAGTATCAACAAGCGCACTTATGTGTATCTAACGCTAGAGGAGCGCGATGAGCACGAAAGAGACTGACCAAGGTTACCCTAGTGAGGACGAGAGCGGTTAGGTTAAATCTGATGGGAGAATATTTACCAGTTTTATAGTGTCCAGTTGCAATATGCTTTAAAAGGTGCTCACAAAGGATATGGCTACGTAGCGAAAGAGAATTCAGAGGCCTATAAATGAGCTTCAGGCTTTTATTCAGCATAACCCACGAAGACAATAGAGGGCCCATAATTCCAGTTGAACAACAAGGAGGTGAAAATCAAATGCACTATTGAATTAATGAGGGTGAAATGTAAATTGAACTGCAAAACATAAAACGTAACCGTTCTGACCTTCGGGAACAGAGCAGATGAGGTTCTGGGGAAGGATTACGCAGAGGTATCTGACAGACAGTTATCTCCTCATTTCACCACTCAAAATAAATCAGGGAGGTCTGAAAGTCCGTCAAATTTGCAAACTTTAAAAAGGGGAAAAGTAACATCATCACAACTTTGTTTACTCAAAGCCAATTCTCAGGTTCAGCACAATGAACTTATTTTCTAAACAGCTAACTTTGGGAGATTCACTGTTTTTTATCTGTTTGGTAAAGTTTGTTTACTTGTGAACAAATTGTAGTAATTGGATGTTTCAACCTTGTTAGGACTCACCAGTGGTGTGTATTTTTCGTCCTTGTCAAGACCCTATCGGTTGAGAGCAAAAATGCTAACACCAACTGAAACTGGGGGAGCATAACTACAGTATTTCGATTAATTATTTTAGATATATTTTTAAAGGGACTAACCATTCTTTAGAATTCACCTTCACACTCAATTATCATTAGTTAATCAAGTCAATACCGCACTACACTTGGGCTTCACTCTTACGATAACTCATTAAGCATGCATATCCGACTACCCGCGCAGGATTTGGAATCATGATTTTCACACCACCACTCACAAGTAACTCTGTGTTAAATGTGTTTTTACCTAGCCCACAGAAATCTATATGCTCTAAGGTCTGTACCATTTTTTAACATCATCTCCTACCTCCGTCCCTATCGTATCCATATAGCCTTCCCTTGTTTGTAGAACACGAGCAGTCTGTGTCCTATTTGTTTGGCCTCCAAGAGCCTCAGTATGGTCGGGGTGGGTGTTTTGGATTGTGACTGGCCACCATTCCCTTAAACCTCGCGAAATGCTCCTGTATGACCAAGCGTCTCAAGTAGCCTCTGCTAAGAAAGCCTTGTCTTCCCGTAGCGGGGTTTTTTCCCACCAAAGTGAGAGGACGAAAAACCAATATGAGAGGCTAAAACTGGGTTGGTGAACCATTGGCAGTTCACTTAGGGGAGCTGGCTAAAAACCCTGATTTTAATCCAACCAAGGAGAGGCGTACGAATCATACACACCTTCCTGGTTGTGGCAGTGGTTACTGACTCAATTGGGCATCGAGGTGTATCGCTCACCTTGGACATTTGACCCCGTCCAAAGGGCGTATGATCCAATGAACTGGACACCGACCCCCCATGGACTGAAGACTCTGAACTCTGTCCTGTTGTCTTACAGGTGGGCGGTGATGGCCCGGTGGTAACGTCACCAGATTATCACCTCGGAGGACGAGTGTTCGAATCCCATCACCTTGACCTGACATTCCCCATTTGTGTGTTGTGTAGCAGCCCTGTGATTGGCCGCTTCCCCCTTTCTGAAAACTGTATCATTGCATATTCAATAAAAAGAAAGTAAAAATGAAAGAAGAATAAAGAAAGGGTCTGGCTTTCTAGCCAAAGGCTTCGGAGGGGACCCCGAGGTTAACCCACTTCGTCGATCAGGGCAACCGGGAAGTTAAAGGCACACAGAAACTCTGGACACATTCTGCAGATTTATTTTTGTTCATATGTTGTGGCGCTTTTTTCAGTTCTCCGTAATTGGTTAAGTGTTGTAATAATAATAATATATTTGTTTTACAGTTGTTGGTATCTTTTGGTTTCAGAGCTGTGATGTGCGTATACGGCCTATGGCATGCTTCATATACTCTGTGTGAATCGTTCAGCCTATTGAAACCAATTCTAGTTGCTAATGGTAAAACGTGTGTTGTCTTCTTTTTAGTGATACACACTCCAAACTGTCTTCAAACTTGCTCGCAAAACAAGAAAACGAGAAGTTTTATGAAAATCACATCAAAAACAGTTTTGAATGAGGTGATTCAACTACAGAGCTTGGCACAATAATACATTCGATAGAAATTGGGGTGGAAACAAACGGAACTTTGTCTTTTCCCTGTGAGATAATCAATACATCCACGTGAGCCGTGGATACGAGTGCAGCAGTGCTCAAGAAGTTCCCAATAGTTGCGTGAATATCATTGTATACTCGAAGATGCAAGCCAAATCACATGTTTTATTGCAGTTACGTTCCGACAGACGTGTGTTTGACCGGAAGGTTTACTTAAGAAATGAGTTCGGATTTGATTCTAACGGGTGTATTTAAACTAGACTGCTGATATTTTATTTTGTGTGACTGTGCGAAGCTTGAAATATTCTGTAACGAAAATTTGAATTGTAAGACACCAAACATTCAGTAGTAACTAAAGACAGTCCACTAGTCTATTAGAAGCCGGATTTAGGCAGAGTAAAAGAACAAGAATAAGTAAAAGGACGTTTTGCGGTTCAAATAAAAGAAATTAAATTTAACTAATTTAATTGTTTCCCTTTCCTCACCTTCTATGGTTCAAGCCACGAAGGTCGATCCAGAAAGTGCTGTGCGACGTTCCGTCGACAGAGCGATGACAATTACCGCCCTGATTTTCATTGTGGTCACATTCTTGGGACTTCTCCTTCTTTCCTGGTATCTTTCACGGTAAGTTTAACAGTGCTGTGTGTGAGATTATGTTTTTGCATCAACTGCGTAGCGAGAAATCCACACGCTCGAGTGAAAAGAATAGATACAAACAAATGGTTGTCATACCGTTGCAGTGGACAAGTTCACTGGATCAAAAGACGGTACACAAAGTTGTTTGAACATAGGAACAGTATTTTGGTAAATGAAGTGGTAAAATATTCTGGGTACTATCAATAATCTGTGCATATTGTTCCGAGCTACAATGAGCCGTATGCCAGGCACAATCCCACTTCCAGAAGAAGATGTAATTGTTCTGGTGGTTGATTTCTGATGTGATGATGTTAACCAATTGCCAAGTAACGGCGAGTGAAACTGAAGGCACTTTTTTCAATCTGTACTGAATGCAATTAATATATTTGAAAGGTAGAAAACAGTGCTTGGAAATTCCCGCGACAAACGCGGGGATATAACTGCACATCTGGTTAGTATCCTCCTCTCAGAGGAGACCAGATAAATGTTGCTGTGAGTGCTATACTCTTTACTTTTTATTTGACTTCCTTTTATTAAATAAATAATGATGCAATTTTCAGGTAGATGAAAGCTAACAATCAAAGAGCTACAATGTATTATATAGAGAATAGGGAGTCAGGCGGTGTTGAGGGGATTCGGACACACGTCCTCCTTGGAGGTAATTCGATGATCGCTTGACCACCACTCTGATAGAAAGTCTGGATAATAAACCTTAGTAACACAGTGATGGAGTACAGGTTACTAACGGCTCTTCGGAATGTGATCTGTCAGCCGTTGTTAGTCAAGTCAAAAAACGCTTTACACGCCAAAAGGGTGCATTTTTAACAATTTAGGATTTTTACAGTAGACATATATAATCAATTGCGAACAACAAAAAAAAGACAATATAAAAAGTCTATACTTTGGTAAATGAGAGAGAAAATATTGTAAGAGGTTTCCCCTGAGGTGGGTGAGAATGGTATTACACACTGTTTCTATAATGTGGAAGTACGCGCAAGAAGGAGCTGATATTTGGAGCGAGTTCGGGGATTTGATGGTTGCTCGGTGCAGATAGTGTCTATGATCACGTGTTATCCTATCGATAAAGGTATCACAAGCGTTAAGATGCTGGGAAATAAAGAAATTAACCAAAACAACTCTTTCAACTTCACGGTAGCGGGGAAAAAGTTTAAAGGACCTAGAAAATAGAGTTGAGTCATTTTCTTTCAGAATAGGAATAAATATCGGGGAGCAGTAATGCCGGTGTGGAAGAAGGCAGGCAATCACAAATTTAAGAATACGATTATATGGTAGAACCATTTTCTTGAGCCTATAAGCATAAAAAGACAGTTTTCGCACTTTTGTGGAAACTCTGAAGAAATGAGCAGACCAGGACGGATTATGAGTTAGAGTGACACCATGATGTATAAAAGATACTTATTTGGGGGTGCTTTGATTATTAACCATAAGATCAGGGAAAAGATTTACTAATGAAAGATAACGGGGACCGGTTTTAAGATTAAACGGAACTTCAATGCACTTCTTGATATTAAGTACAAGAGATCGAGGCACAGAGCAATTGTGATGTTCATTAAAGCTGTCCCCGAGAGATCGGAATCCGTCTGAAACAGGGGATGAGAAACCAATCACAATATTATCAGCATA
>UZAN01043433.1:15507-34716 GCA_900618425.1 Echinostoma caproni
CGTGTGACGAAAAGACCGGAAATTTAGATGCTAACAGTATGCCAGTTGCATTCAATACAGTAAATGTACCGTTTGCTGTAGCCATGAAAGTAGTGGTCCTGACACGCTGCAGTTTCCTGAATCTGACACAGGCTAAGAAATAACTAAAATATTTAGTGACCATTAAGCTAAAGAAGTGGTGAAACCGGGGTTGTGTTTGAAGAATTTCTGATGAATAATTTTGATGAGTAAATGTTAAATTTGTGATTGAGGAACTACTTACCCTCAGTGGAAGTACTTCTATATTGGAGGTAGTTACCTAAAAAGCGTCGAAGCAAAACGAATTTTACTCAATGAAACTTCGTAACACATGAATGCATGAGCAATATTTACGATATGGAAATTATTTAATTTTTCAAAAATTGCACTGCATGATTCAAATCTAGGGATATTCTGAACCTCAATACAAAAATAAGGCAAGCAAATGTTGAGCGAGTAATTTACGATATATTTTAGAAATCAACAACGGGCTTGCGGGAGTATGCCAATTTGTTCCCGAATATGAGTAATTCAGGGCGCATCTTAAATACATTAGGTTTATAACTTTCTGATGCATGCGGCTAACATGAAAACCAATTTCACTGAAATGCGGATGAATCGTTTCCCAAATTTAATTTGATTGTCTCATTATCATAGCTTACCGCCTATTCTGTCAACATCTGCATGAAATAAAACAAAAGTGATATTTTGAGAAACATTTCAATGAACCGGAGTCCAACGTTACGAAATAGAATGCTTAATGTAATGATGGCACATTAGTTGAATCCACTTTGTGAACGTTTGATGAAGCAACTCAAAACGATCGCCGCGTTATATATTAAAGTATGATAAGACGATATTTGCGCCTGCATGAAGATCCCGGTACAATTTCTTTACTGAAGATAACTGCCTAGTAATCGATTTTTTTCAGCTTATGCAACTGCCACGGCGATTTCAGCGACAGCGTTATCGATGAAATACTGTAATGGAAAATGAGTACTCCAATACATATTTCATTGAGTTAAGATCAAAGGTGATCCAAGGGTACGAATCTCCACAGTACTCCACTGAATCGGTATCGTTGCTGAACTTATTGGTTTTATTACGTTTTCCGCTTCTATAGTTACTAATCTTGTTTCTGTACTAAAGTGGCACTTAGATTACACCTCAATACGACATCCGAAGAGTTAACACGATCCAACTGGTACAACGAGATAAGAACCCTGAGTGAAGATTTAACTAGTTTTTCCTCAAGACATTCTGCACAATATGTAGGGCTTTCTGAAATGTTGGGTGGGTGGAAACTACTTGGCAAAGAGTGTCAAGGGGTCTAAGGGGTCTTTTGCCCTAAACATTGTCGTCGAAAATGGGGTTTGTTTATGCATCATTGGGTTTAAGTTAACGATGTCGGCTTATGATAAAAAATTCCAGGACGGTTTATTTCTCCGGGTGAAAATATTGGGTGCAACAGAGCCAATGCCGACCATCTCGGTAGTTGTGCACACAAACGCATATCTTTTTTCATTATTTGGAATAATACTTTAAGGTGTGACACTGACGGCAACGTTCGAAAGTGATAGACATTGTTTCGTCCTCCTGTACGTTACCTGAATTCGGGGACAACCGTTTAAAATATTATGTTTTCCAAGTTTTGTTCTAGGCTACCAAGTTTGAGCTATCGCATTGTTGCATACATGGGAAAAGGGTGTTTTTCAAACGCCAATCCACAGCTGTGCTTCGTTCGTTTTGATTACGAAAACTTTCATAGTTTAATCGCCTCAGTGCACATAATTAAACTGGTTTGCTCTCAACCTCCAACTCCTTCACACTAACTGCATGAACTTATCAGTTTGGTTCGTATTAAATGCATTTGTGTCTTGTCCACCGAAGGCATATACTGTGCTACATCACCTCCTTAAGATTTTCACCCATATCGAGCCGGCTTAGCCGGCAGAGCGAATAACCATTCGCCGATGGCTAAGCGCCTAAACTTCTTCCAAAGTAAAACTTACTTGCATATTAACCAGAAATTCAAACAATTTTACGGGATGCGAAGAAGTATTGTGAGCAATATATCGATCTTGCTACAATAAAAAATGCATGGAAAAAAACCGTATTCAAATTTTGGCTATTGATTGAAGTTTAGCTCTCAAAATCAATTATGGTAATGGGCTAACCTTTCATAACTTTGGCGATAGCTGCATATGGGTTGAAGCGTGAGAATTACTACTCCATATAATAAATATTATAAAAGACTGCAAATTTATTTATGTATTCAAGTTAGACAAATTTAAAGTCACAATCATTCAACACGCATCGTCATCCTTCTTGATGAGTTTTCATGTAAACAGCTCTGACCCATGTTACATGTATAACAGCGTGTCCATGAACATCCGCAATGAATACATTATTTTATCAGCAAACAAATTCTGCAAACAACTAAATAGTTTGAACACACATTATAAAAATTCCCCTAAAACTAACGTTGTGAAAGTAGAAAAAACAGTTCAATGTGAATTCACATTTAACTGTTAACCTGACGACCTCAACTCTTAAAAGACGACCAGTAGAAATGCTAAGACGTAAATATCCTGCTGCCACATCAAGGACAATATCAACCATAACTGGATAATGGTTATGAATCTCTACGGGTAATATCCCTCTGTCACAGTTTCCGTGTTTACCTATCCCCCTACTCGTACCTTAGAGGCACTCTCAGCAGATCGATGAGGTGGTTACAACAAAACATAAAAATCGGTTTATATGAGCACTAAATTTATGAAAATAACAACTGGTGTAGCTGCAGTCCAGTTCATACATGTCGATTTACAGCTGACAATCATATCCTAAACATTACTCATAAACGAATGAATAAAATCTCTTATGGCGTCAGTAAATTTGGCAAGCGTGGTGACCACAGATATAAACCCAATGCGCCGATCACAGTTTGACGAAAGAAGTTGATAAAAGCACATCATTTGCGCAGCCATGTGGCTGACATTTCAAAAACGACTATGAACTTGGATTCTGTGGCAGATCAAAACAACACTTCCTTTGCAACATGAAGGCTACAAGACCTCTTTTTGCATTTCTTAGTGAAAGTTGAGTAGCTAAATGACTTAACACGGCTGTGATTCTTAACGGGCAAAGGAATGCTTGACACAATTTTAGTCCGATTCGATGAAAACTTCATGTGCTGTGTATGTGCACAAGAAGCTTTGATTGATTGGATAATGAATTCTTTTTGCAGCCAAATATTTTTTGAAACACTTTTTTGATCATAATTGACTGTGCTTTTCCGGAAAATCTGTGAATTATTTTGCTGCACTCAATGACTCATCCCAGCATTGTAAGGAATGATGCCAAGTTTCAGGCTATACCGTATTTTAAACCTGTTGATGAAGATAAGTCTTCTTTGAACTTTCTAGATTTGCAAAAAGAGCCGTCAAACGAGGGATTGTAACTAAAACATTTCTATCACTGGCTTTGGACCTAAGTGCTTCAGGACTTTGACCAGCTAACCCTCCATGTATGACCAAAATGAAATCGACATAGAGCAAATCGCTGATTGTCGTCGCAAAGTGTTTTATTTACTGCTTGATCTCTGAAACGCCCGAAGTTAGTTAAAATTCAGTGATTTTTTCAAATTGCACCGGAAATGCATCTTAGGTTGGTGGAATCTGAAAGAAACACGGATTGCTGCACTCTCCATTCCAACAAAACGTGGGAAACTGTCTGTGAGCATTCAAATTCACTCATCGGAAGTTTTGAGCCTCCTTCAATAATAAGACATTTAAAGACCTCCGGTAATAAACGTTACCCAATTTTATTGAAATAAAATGCGTGTGAACCGCTTTTTGTATTTATTCATTTAAATGCTAAAAATGAATTCCAATGAGTCTTTACAACGAATAACTTTCTTTATTTAGGAGTGAAACCTGTGTCGATATAAATCACGAATGTGTTTAAATCTGTTGTTAGCTCTGTTTTTCTCTTCAGGAAAAATGAACAACGTTTTCTGCTGTGATATTTACCTTTTTCTCACTATTTGTCAAGAATGTAGAATAAAATGCTGTCTCCACCTGCGTTTAATAATTGTATTTTGAATCAGTTGCTTTTGCTTTTGAGCTAATACCGTGACTCTTGACTTCGGGGCTTATAATTTTAGTGTGTAGAGTGCAGGAGTTTTTAGATCTATCTTCTCCATCACACATAAGGATGATCCTTCTATCGATGATTCCTTAGATTGTCGTCCCCATATTGCTTCCAAGTAATGCACCCCTGTTGTTTTGTCATCCACCGTTGGCTGCGTGACTCAAATACGAACGGGGAACTTGTAGTGTAGTTTTGCGTGATGATGAAATTTGGAGTATATTCACTTTAGGACGCCCTGAGCCGGGATGTACGTAATCTGTAAACAGTCTTATACCCTATTACTTCTCTGAACCTACAGGTTTAGGAAACTGCATCAGATGCTGTATTGATAAGGAAGAAATTGGTCAATGAACGTGATGACGGCTGATTCTTTTATTTTACCCATTTACGAATAGAAAACCGACCGAGCAATTTTTCACAAACTTGAACACCGAAATACAGTGATTAAACAGAAGCAAGCATGTACACATATCAATATTGTTTTGTATAACGTTGAAGTTTGCAATGATGTGGAATGACTGTAGCTTGGGATACGGATGCTAGTGTTGCTGATCTCTCCTATCTGGAAGTGTTGTTAGAGGAGATCGCATCAATGATTTTGCCTATCTTGGCTACGAAACGTCTGCGAGCAACACTTCCAGACCGGAGAACTCATCAACACCAATACTGACTGAGGTTACCATGGAATAGGGCAGTGGTAAAAGTCACAGACGTGCGTCTGAACTAAACCATTATTGTTCAGTTTGCCCCATCTTCTTTGTGCTTATGGCACGCTTCGATTCAGGCCCTTCTCCTTTCCGAAAATCCTACCGTAGTACCTCCAATAAAATGGAAAAATCAAATAAATAAAACATAAGGAATAGATTTCGTTACCTGAACTAACCTGGATAATCATGATCCATCCAAACTAAAACAGTAAAAGTTCGCGTGAATAATTGAGTCAGTTGAGGTTGCCATTTGGAAAGATATACAAGCGTTATTCTGTGCATTACAACACTTTAAAAGTCTAATAAAATTATAAAAAGCAACGCAGTAAGGGTTAAGACAAAGGAAAAACCGGACAGACAAGATGTGACAGAGATTACATAAGATGGAGTACTTAAATGATTTAAACAATCACAGGAAAATATGTGATTGAGGTTCATTTGACGAATGATCTTAAAGAATCAAACTAACGCAAATTCGGAACCATTTGCATTCGAAGGTTTTGGAAGCATTCTTGCATCCTTCAAGTAACCTCCAGCGATCTGTGAGTACCAATTTACACCTGGAGATAACCAAGTAAGTCTAACGTTATATGAACGAGTTGATAAATAATGACGCTGGATGCAGCCCAACCAAACTAAATAGACTTAATCCAAATCATTGTTTGACATAGGAAACCGGCATAAGAAACATGTCGATCTGTTTGATTCGCAGGTCAAATAGTGAAAGTTCTAGCGATCTAATGAGCCCAAGACAAAGTGCATTTTCACTTAGCGCGTATCCACATGAGTGAAAGTTAATGTCAGGTAAAAGCTGGGTTTTCTGCAACCAATAGTGTGTACTTTCAGGATTTCCGCTTGGAACCAGTAGAGCAACAAACGTAAATCGAGAAATGAGTGTATCTAAATTCACGCGATGGGGAATTTTTACGTATATATGGATAGATTTTCGTGCGGCTGCTATACGTACAAAGAAGTACATTAGTAAAGTTGTGTAAATTATCATCCGTACAAGGATGCACAACAATATGGAATTAATGTCCTAAGCACATCCACATTAGAAGACGTTCTTTGTTTTCATGGTGTATGTCTTCAGAGGCAATCATATGCAGCCCAATGCGTGCACACAATGAAATTAACCAAAAGAAATTCGGGAATTGCTCCAAAATCAGAAAGAAGCGTAGGAGGATAGAACCATTCTATTTCAGTTAGTTGGTAGAATTTTATCAACACACAAAGCTGTAGGTCAGAAGAAGATAAACCATGGTGTCATCCCATAGTTTCGGTGTATTGCGGTTGTTGTTTGCTCACTCCATCCTTCTACTATTTATATAAGGACGTGCCTGTTACGCCCATGGTGCCAATGTTTTGGTAAACTGATGATGTCAACATTTCTGCTTACATATATGATCGACGGAATCTGACAGTATAGGACACTCTCCTGTTCCTTTTATTCGATTGATGGAGGCTAATTTCAGGNNNGATGTGATCTTCCAATATTTCCTGCTGATTTTCACGGTACCTTATCTGATCAAAGAAACAGCGTATGCGACGGCATGTTGAACGTGCTTCAATTTTGAAGAAACATTATATCTGGTGGTAGCGATCCTCCACATGGGAACGTATGTGCATGTTAATCCCCTCTCTAACCCCGATAGACATACAGACTTATTTCANTAAATCCTTGATACTCTATTTTAACGGACAATGATGAACAAGGAGACTGTTCGTTTTGAACTAGTTAGTGCAGTTCTTAGGTGGTTAACATTTGCATACTCGATGTTCCGTTATTTTGCGTTTTTCTACCAGTATTACGAGTAGTTTTTTCATGTTGATAACACGTGCAGATTTTGTTACAGTTTCCCTCCAAATATAAATAAAAGTAAAATCCACGACTTTTGTTGCAGTGCGAATATTGTTCGATGTTTTACCCAAGCCTAATTGTGTTAATTGATTCAAGTGCGAATCATAAACAAATACTGCCTATTCGGAAAGATTTCTGCACCAAGTAAAGCAAATGTCGTTCTAACGATTCATTATTCTCCAACAGAATATCACACATGTTTAGTGTACATAAAGTAACAACCCGATACATCACTTACTGTCTTTGAACCCTTTATTGAGATTCAAAATATGAACTTCGGTTTTAGCTTTCGCAATTAACTGAGGCTTCTCATAAATTAATCTCTGCTGCACATGTGCTCAAAAGCGAGACATGTGACAGATTAGTAAATTGTGGGTTATCATCCATGCATGCAATTGGGATGCCATGAAAGTGAAAATGACTGATTGAGACGAAACGTTCTGGCCCTGAAAATAATTCAACTTTAATCGAGATCGACTGGGAACCGATTCGAATTTGAATGTGGACCATTTTACATCGGTCCAACAGACAGAAAGTTGCGAAATCGGATCCCAAAACACTTCCCATGTTGCCTTACCGATCGACTGAGTCGTCTACTGACAAAGTATTCAAGAAATTGACTCTTCAAAACCAAAAACGCATCACTCACCATTTTCTCAATCACTGCTCTCGCAGTAAAGTAATTGTGTCAAACTGCCGCACTGTCTGTTCGCATATGATGTTGTTTTTAGTCGTATTATGTCAATTGAGATGTAAAGAATGCTGCCTTGACTTAATAGTGTATGTAAGCGTTGCTGATTTCTCGCCTCATTTATCTAGTTTTTTTGGAAACACCAATGACCTTCAACAGTTTTATGACCCACTCAGTATTATAATAGCAGTAATATAAGAGTTTTTTCCATGACTTATGCTATCATTTTGGTAGAAGAAAAGACAGAGTCTAAGTGGATTGACTAAAACCAATTGAAGTTGATGTAGTGGGACATGATGAGGCGCTACTGTTTACAACACCGGGTCATTAGGGTCTTTCAACTATTGATTAGGTCCAACTTTCTTATTTCACTCACTCTATTTGGTTAATCATGCCCGCAAACTTTTTGTACTCAAGAATCAAATGATCACGATTTCATAAAACGTTTTGTCAGAAGTCCGCATGTCTTGTCTTCCTCTGGTATCAGTTTAGAGAAAAACCTTATAGACATCGGTGTTAGGAATTTGGGGTTGTTACTTTCCTGCCGTAATATTGATGCCGCTATATCACGTGGCAGTAATGGCTTGATTTTTACAGCGGAGACCATGCTTAATTGGTAGATGCAAAGATATTAAGCTCTTTCGGGTCGCTGTTATGGTCGGCGGCCTGTCTTAATGCATGAGAAGGCTGATTTAGGCTCAAATGTTTTACTTGTCCCTGTCAAGTAGAGGGAGAATGGCATGAGATGCAAAATGTTCTGTGAGCATCAGAGATCGAGCTCACTGATGCGTCTCCAAAGCCGTTTTGCATTACAACCTTCTTTTATCCTAGAGTTTCACTAAAAAATGAAAATGTGGACGTTTGTATTTTACCTTTCTTTCTAGAACTGAAGAGCGTGAATCCGAATTACGCAAAAATAGAGGACGATTCGAACGTTTTCGAGGTTTACTTTTACTTCATCACAGTCATTGTATTCCTTCACTGCGTACCATACATTTAAAGTAATTTACTGAGAACTATTTGCCAAATTTCTCCAAATCTACTTAGAATGTCGTTTCCCGGCTTCAGTATGGGATGCATAGAGCAGAATGAAGAAAAATATGATATCTACTTCATTTCAATCCAACAAATTCATTAGAAAAAATAAACTGCTGGCAAACATTGAATTTGGATGCACAGAATTACCGTCGTCTAGTGCTTTTGAATCTCCGATCAAACAGAAGATAATCGTTTAGCAGCACTTGAAGGTAAACTGCCCTACTAACCACTGAATTCTGGCCCCGTATAAAAAGCATGTTGCGATGGGTTGATTATCAAGGCTTCATTCGAGGTTCTTCACAACGGTAAATATCAGCAAAACATCTGCTACATTGAAGCGAACTCAAAACTCAGTACCGTTTCCGCCATTTGGAGAACATCGACCGGATGTCATTAGTTTAGAACAGAGTCAACACATGGTTAGCAATACGGGTCAGTTGGCGAACACACATTTTGTTTTAATTACCACCGGCTTCACCATATGAGAATAAAAAGCTTCGATTTGAAAGAATTTCAACAACATTTGTCTTTCTGGTAGGTATTAACTGCCTTTTTAGCTGCATATTGCGAGAGTTGCCAGAATAAAATAACCTGATGACTTTTGATCACTTGTTTTGGAAACAAAATGTAATTGCGTTTTGCGGAAAGACGTTCTGCATGGACAAGGAATTATTTATTTCTGAGGTACACTTTTTCGGTAAACAGATTTAGTTCATATAGCGCAAATTCCCATTCGACTTATCGACCAAATGTTTCTAACTGAATCCAAAGCGGTAATTTCTGAGTCAGCGTAGAACTATTAACAGGAAGACTACGACATACCAGTCAGCACATCTAAACAAAAGGAAAGAGATGACATGAACAGTTCCGAATGATTTCAGATCCAATGATCCTGACGAAATACCAAATTTTCTACCATTTATAAGTCTGCTTACCTCTTTTGAGAAACGGTTTCAATATTTTACTTTCGTATTGGGACAGCATCAGTGAAGGAAACCAATTAATGAGAAACCCTATTTCTTATCTCTTTTCACGAATCTACGAGTCCAGATATTGAGCAAATATCTGTAATTCCCTGATCTTCATCACAATTTTCATTCTCGACGCATATTGTTTTGATCCTAATTTAAAGGATCAGGCACGATATTGCCCCACATCAGTCGCAACATATAATCTTTTTCCTTTCTTCTTCAGTTCATTGTATTGAATACAAAATGACTCAATTTTCAGGATATAGGAAGCGGCCACTCAAATGACAGCCATACGACACGCAATTATTAAAATGAAGGCATTGGCGCTGGGAGTGGAAAGTAGGTGCAGGTAACAGAGCCAGCACCGCCAACTCGTGCTTTTACTTTTATTAGCCAAATGCCGAGGAATGTTATGCTTTCTGGATTTAAACGACGGTCCTTGGTGCATCAGTGAAAAACAGTTGGAACATATTGATAAAAAATACTTGTGGACATTATACGGGCATTACACTTTCATTCTCTTAAAACTTTACTAATCCTTCTTTCTTTTGCAGTCGTTTTTACCGTAGTACGCAACGGTGAATATCAAATAGCCCTTGCCAGTTCCCTCCCAAAACATTTTGCACTATGGCCGCTGACGCCCATTTTCAAAAAGGCTATCTTATTTTCATGCAAAAGCATTCATTGTTTTAGAAAGATTGATATTGCATACTACGTTGCAAAAATAATGTTCACTTCTGATCTGTCTTAGGATCTACTATAAACTGTATCACGTCAATCAATGTCACATAAATTCACATAATGATAGAAGAGAAAAAAGAATACTGCAGTCGGAGATCGAGTTCGGAATAATTACACTTTCTTTTATTTTATTTGATACATATTTTATCAATTAATTAACTGAACATATTTATATATAATTATATATTAAAATATTTTTCAAAATTTATAAATGCAAAACCCCAATTTGTTCAACATGCATCTATAATATTGGTAAACGAAAGCCACCTGCAAAGTGTGAGTTACTTAGCACAATTTTCGAGTAAGTATTATAAAAGAGTTGCAAGCGCGTACACTGACTGTGGCCCACCTTTCTATCTTCTATCAAATTTTCACTTCACAATCAAATAAATTTTTCAAGAGTATATGTTATTTGGACTTCGTGATGTGTTTCTTAATTGTTTACATAATTGTGATTTACTCTGATTATCATGCAATGAATGTAATTATGTCAATCATCAAACCAACCATTGCTTGTCTAGAAACATTCCCTGTGCACGTACGATATAGGTTTCGGGAGATAGAATTGATGCAAAAACTAAGGGTCCTTAAATGAAGCCCACAAAAATCCAAACTCACCGATCACTGTTTGGTCTGTTTTGAAACATGTCGGGGAAATCATCGTTGAAAGTTGCATCCTTTTGCATTTAGACAAGAAAAATCCTCTTACAGGGAAAATGTCAGAGAATGTGCATAATGCTTGATGATTATGCATCAAGCGTTTCAATTTATATTTAAATTTATTAACTATATTACCTAAGTAGTTTCTCCATTTATACAGCCAAAAATTAAATAATTGAATCATTTGCATAAGAAACATTTCTTACCCATTGCACAAGACACTGCAGTGATTGTAGCCGAAATCAGTAACAGCCAGTACATCTTGTCTATCACAACGTTTGTTGTTTTTCTTTCTCGCTAGCGTCTAATTTATGTATATTCCAACTGCTTGACCCTGGGATTTGTGGGGCAAATGTTTTCACACATATCACATGGGTTTTTTATGAACTTGTTGAGTGCGAACCAACGTATTCAGTTTATCCGCTATGGTTGATTCACTCATCCAGGTTACGCGCCGGTGTGCATGTTAGCATTGAACATCTCGTTACTCTCGTTGACTACGAGAGGTCATTTCTATACCGCTTTATTGCTGCATATTCAGGACAAAGCGTGACCTTATTCAGAGTTACTTCTTTAAGTATAATTCAAAGATGTATACGGCTAATATGCTGGGATGTTTGCAATGTTATTGATTTGAAATGATGTCAGACAAAAAGCGATGGCTAAAACGTGAAACTTTTCGAGATATGGAAAACGAGTTTACCCTGCCAGTTTCTTTGTGGTTGTGATGCCCACTGATGTTTTGCAAATTACTTACGGTTCACTGAGCCACGAAACAAAAAACGCAAAAATCAAAGAAGTAAAGCTATTGGGATTTTGAACGCACATCAGTTGGCATGATAGATATAAAAGCACTTTACAGAATTACATCATTCACCAGGAAACCACATGGCCAATAAAACACAGATTGCAATTTTGCATTAGCCTTTGCCGATGACGCTGCTCTACACTCTTCTATGTCATATTTCTCCTCAAGCATCGCTAACTCCAGCATTAGTGACAACCGCTCCTCTGTTAGTTTCTCCCTAAACTCTGATCTGAGCCTTATCTCCGCTATGAGCTGTAGCGACCGTGTTCTGTTGAATGCCAGTAAAACTTCTCGTTTATCCATTTCTCTTAAGCCCACATCTTCATCCCCTTCCTTGAACTTCAACTGAAACACACTTCGTCCCACAGAATCATGCAACCTGTTGGGTGTTTTCTTATCGTCTTCTCTGTCATGGTCAACTTATGTTTATCTACTTGTTTCCCGCGCTTCGTGCCAAATTGTTTTCCTCTTCCGCGGCAAACGTTTCTCCATCCCCATTCACTTCTTCTCGCTTTAAAAAGCTCACATTCGCCCTACACTTGAATACTGCAGTCATGTGTGGGGTGGAGCTTTGTCTGCCTCACTATCTCTTCCTGATCAGGCTCAACGTAAGGCTATCCGTCTGATCGACGACCCGTCTCTAACATCCAACTTGCATTCGCTAGCTCACCGTCGGACAGTCGCTTCTTTATCCTCGTTCTAATGATACTACTTTGGATTTCGCTAGGATGAACTCTGCGCATCTATCCCTGTCCCCGTAGATACCGTGCATAAGCGGCTAACCACCCGTTTCAAGCGAATATCTCAAGCTTTCGCATTTCTAACTTTCACTCACCATTTTTCCCAAGAACAGCACAACTGTCGAACACTCTCCCCTATCGGTCTTCCCTCCAACGTTCAACATCTATGTTTTTAAACGCAAAATCAACAGGCTGGTTCTAGCCTGAATTTTCCCCATACCTCCCCACTTACAGTATATCCTTGGATCACGGGGTTTACCCCTTTTACTGTATTTTTTTCAAGTAATAAAAATATAAGATCGGAGAGTAAATTCACGATATCCTCTTGTCAGGATGTAGACTGCTTGAATTGTAAAATTGCAGAGGCTGCTAACAAATTGATCATTCTAGCATATGCTATTAGAAGTTGTTCTGTCAAACCAATCCATAGTGCCACACTAGCTTTTGAAGTTATTTCAGAGCAACGTATCCGGCGTGAGAGTAATTATGGGTGGTAAATTTCTCGCACGTTCCAGGATCTACATGCTATGAAAGGTTTATCTAAGCGAGAGTACATCAGCTAGTGCAGCTAGTGCTAGGGCAATCACATTTGAGGTAATATCAATCGATCCCTATCTAAGCAGATAAAGACACAGTACAAGAGTTTCGATGGTAGGTTGCTGAATTATCTAGTCCCCTATCCAAAACCACCAATATGCTAGAGCAACTACCGTACTTTGGGAGTACTGCCTGAGGCACACTACTATGCAATTTAATATTTGAGGCCTCAATAGCGAGATGATATCGATCACTTCCTGACTGCACACCTAGAAGAAATTTCTAAAGTTCCGTAAGCTTAAGTTGTCTACGTTGAAGTTACATTTCAATCCATTTTTGAACTCTCATACCTTAAGTCATGGAAATAAGTACCGGTAAAAATTACTTGGTTTCTGATACATGAGTGTTTAAGGTATGTTTATGTTTTACATCGTTTTAAAAACAGCGGATGATACAACAAGAAAAAACATTTATTTGGAAATTAAAAATATTTTGACAGCCCAACACCCTTTTTGTCACTTAAATGGAGCTAAGCATGTACTCATCCGGTGTTCGGAAACAAAGGTAGTAGACGAAATTCACTAGGTTTGAGATATTTTCGCCATAATCAATGCGACTAAGAAACTATCTACTCGTATTCATCACAGGCACACAAATTTACTTAAATATATGAACTTAAACAGAGATGTCACGCCAAGTCTCCTTGATGTAAAAGGAATCATCTTATTTCCTTTTTGTTATGCGAATGAAAATACTTTGACGCTCTTTCAAGCTCCCAAATCTAAAGGAATATCATTTAGGTTTCAGATGTTGGGAAAATTTCGTACATGCAGTTACGCCCATTTCATTTGCGGTGACCTTTTGGATAGGACACGTTGAATGGTTCTAGGTGAATGAATTCGAGTTGCTGGAGAACTGTAGACTAAGTGGCATTATAGTGACCATCACATATTCAGAATGCACATGTTATCGTCCAAAGCTGTGTCGCTTATGGTACACCAGGATGATAGCAATGCTTCTATTCAAAACTGGACTGAGGATGAACGCGTCTTCAATATGCATCATCCTACGATATGGGCGCCCGTGAATCCTTCATCACCAAACTGTGTTTTCATTAGTTCCTGTAACTGAAGCAGCAACCGTTACGTAGAATAGAGATTTGTTAGTCACACCGGTAAGTACAACAAGGTGTGAATTAAAAAATAACAATATGAACAGAGCTGTCACAAACATGTGTTTAGACAATGTCTCCATATTCTTGAGAAAACGAGTCGGTGAGCACACAAATGTTCTTGGATATTCCTAGTCATGCTCTTAGATACCATATAGTGGAAAAATTCTTACATAGGGATAGCCACTGGCTCAATTTAAGGTCATTAATCGGAGGCAGAGATTAATGGAGGTGTGTGTGTGTGCGTATAGGAATGTTTAACGTGTTAGTAGATGTGACATTTCCCAAATGGGTCAAGTGACCCGTCCTGTTCTATCTTGGTTTTCACACCCGGTCAAGGCAACGGGAGCGCCTACACCAGTCGTTTTTGGGTACACAGGTTAGGGCTTAATAAGTGAATGGCGATCGCCTCGGCCATGGCCGGTGTCCAAACTCGGGCCGCCCTTGATCGTTTCAGTGCGATATGATAAACAATATCAAAAACTTTCTCCGGTTCAATCTTGTGCCCGGTGTCGATGAGGTGCCCCACGATCACGCTTGAGATACGGTCGGTCTTCTCTTGACTGGTGGTGCTCTTAAACGCGCTGAGACAAACGCCTTACCGTACGACCTATGTGACATGCGCCACAGACGTACTTAAAGGAGTAAATAATCATGGGTGAGATCAGTTTTGGNTTTGTCTTTTACTTGCATTCGCATCACCGATGACGTAGAGAACACTAGTCTATATTTGACTGCGCGGAACGTGGAATTCACAGCCGCTGTTAGTGATTGAACTTGACTCTCCGTATGTGAGTCCCCCTTAAATGAGATTTTTATGAATAGTGTTTGGGGACAGGTGAAATTTTCTTTCTCCGGAATAAGCCGAATGTTCTTATTGATGAAAGTTTCACGATAACCATTGTCCTGCAGCATTAGCCGGATGAAGCGTTGTTCTTCATCTCGTGCGTCTGCCAAACAAATCTTCCGGGCTCTGAAGGCTAGACATTGAACTAGGTTGCGTTCACAAGAACGAAACTATGGAAGTTGGTATATTAGGCGTTCCATGTTTTCCTCCTGTGAATCTGTCTTCCGACTGATCCATTTTCTATCCTGGACATGGCTACATCCAGAAAGGCCAATCTTTTGTTCCTTTCAAACTCTCCAGTGAAATCCAGTAATAGATGTGCTTCGGTGAACGATTTCAGTGTCTGTAAGATGCAACCTTTGCAATCGCTTATTAGGCCCTAACCTGTGTACCCAAAAACGACTGGTGTAGGCGCTCCCGTTGCCTTGACCGGGTGTGAAAACCAAGATAGAACAGGACGGGTCACTTGACCCATTTGGGAAATGTCACATCTACTAACACGTTAAACATTCCTATACGCACACACACACACCTCCATTAATCTCTGCCTCCGATTAATGACCTTAAATTGAGCCAGTGGCTATCCCTATGTAAGAATTTTTCCACTATATGGTATCTAAGAGCATGACTAGGAATATCCAAGAACATTTGTGTGCTCACCGACCCGTTTTCTCAAGACAATCATGGGAACATTCAAGCCTTTGAGGTCTCCATAGTAATTTTGGTGCAGCTGTGCGCACGCAGTCGATATCACCTCTATAGTCAGTGAGATAAAAAATGATAAATAGGAAGAAATCGCTAATTCTGACATACAGCGCAACAACACAACAGGACAGTGACGAAGGAGAGTAGGGGCCAATCAAGACGTCAAAGTTAATGTGATTATCCATTTGTTTTTCTTAATGCTTTGGTTTTCCAACCTCATTAAGGATATTGAATAGGATATTAACCCACATTGAACGTAATATATCTGACATAATACCGACATATAGCATCGCTTCTATTAGCCACATGCCATGCGCTGAATGAAAAGAGATTCGATATTTAGAATACGTGTGCTTAACTAGATAAGCACTCTCATGAAACAGGAATCATCGAGTAGAGGTAATTAACTGCTATGTTGCTTTGCCTAAAATATTTCCCATATCAGTGCTGTAACTGTCCAACAACTACAAGTTTTATCGCGACACTGAAGGTCGAGCAAATTCCAGCGGTGACAGTAAAGAACTAAGAACGTAGATGTCGGAGATAAAGTCAAGAAAAAATACAATTTACTGCTAGCCATCTATATAAAGGTATGATGGTGCAAGCTGAAATTAATTTCAAAATGAGAGTGATGTTGCACCAGTTTGGTCAACACTTGTACTTATTTGAAGTTGTCGCTTTCATCTTTTAAAAAGTCCAGTGTGCGTATTTTACGCACTAGATGAAATGGTATCCGAACAAGAACAATTTTGTATCGCACGGGTACAAATATTATGAAATGCAAATGTTACCCATACCATGTGTTCATTTGGAATACAGATCGATTCAACTAGTCAAAGATTCAAAGACCCAAAGATTTATTATGGGAATAACTTACAAGCTCATTCTTTTCTGGTTGCATTGGTTCGTGCGGTGGAGTAGGAAACAGTGATACATAAAATTCTTTGTGTAAAATGTCACGTGATACGTGCTTTTTTCACTGCTGCACGCAGCCTCACTTATTTTGGAATGTAAGGTGTGCTAATGTTTCATCGAGCCTCAGTTTGAAAGACTCAATGCTTGGAGCACAGACGACGTAGGATGGTAGAGAGTTCCAGATCGAACACACTCTGACTGCGGATGACTAACGCTGGCAGTCGAAACGGCATTTTGAGACCACTAGTTTAAATGGATGTCCTCTAAGATGAACGTTGGGTGATAATTTCAGAAGCGGGCGACACGGATGGCTTGGGTTTTGCATTATTTGGTATACCATAATCATATCTCCTCTGATACGCCGGTAATGATTGGAATATAACCCCAGTCATTTCAATCCCCCTTGCGTATGAACACTGATTCAAACCCCTGATCATTTTGGTGCTCATCCTTTTTGGACGCTCCATCATCTTGCAATCACGCTGTAGCCATGGATTCAAGGCCTGGATAGCGTATTCTGTGAGTGGTCGAATGTATGCTGATAGTAGGCGGGGGAATAAAGTTGACTCAAACCGGCCGGAGACCTGCATAAGCAAGCCGACATTCTTTACAGCTGCGTCGGACACCTCGGTGCAGTTGTATGAGGAGCTTAAGTTTTCTTGAATGATGATATCCAGGTCATTTGAAACTTAACCAAATCCTCCATTACCCACATGAGATACCCAGGTCCTTCTCACTTGTAGCGTGTGGCAGTTCTTCATTTCCGAGGAAATATGAAAATCTCTCCCTGTGTCGTAGATATAGAACCTTGCAGTTCGGCACGTTGCATTCTATATCGTTCATAAGGAACCACAGATGAGCTGCATTCAACGTTTATTGGAGTGCAAGTGAGCCCGTTGTTTGCGTTACTGTATTCCAAATTTTCTCGTCATCTGCAAACAGTAATGATTTTGGCCCCAGTGCCTTCGGTAGGTCGTTTATGAACGTTAGGAAAAGTCGCGGGCCAAGCACAGATCCTTGTGGAACCCCACGGGTAACGTGCATCGGACTGAAAAGCGAATCAGAAACACGAATCCATACGGTTCGATGTCGGAGAAATGCTTCCATCTAGCCAAGCGCGAGGCCCCGAATACCGTGGTTATAGAGTTTCCTCAGTAGAATGTCGTGATTTACCCGATTGAACCATCATCAGCTGCTTTTGTCCATTCTTCTGGTGCGATCAGCAAATTGGTAGCGCAGGATCGCTTCTGTCGGAATCCCTATTGATTCGGTGACAAAACGTTGTGCTTCTCTAGGTGTTCCATCAGCGAATCTGCTACTATGGACTCCATGACTTTGGACAGCACAGGAAGGAGGATTACAGGGCGGTAGTTAGCGGGTTCTCTACGGCAACCACCTTTATAAATAGGTGAAATTATTCCCTGCTTCCATGATGGTGGGGTTATGGTGTGATCGAACATCCTCTGGAATAGGAAGGATAGTGGCACGGATATTTGATTGGCCAAGCACATTAGGGTTCGGGGGTGAATATTGTCTGCACCTGGCACCTCAGGGCCAATAGATTTGTTTTAACCTTTTCGGCAGTGAACGATACGGTGGTTAATGAAGGATGTTGAATTTGTTGCATGCAACGAGGGAGGGACATTCGTTCATTAGTTGACGCAGCAAAAACGTGGGCATACTGGTTCTTCAGCATTTCAGCGGCTTCCATCGTTTTGGCTGTGACTCTCCCAGAAGAACTGAGCACCGGTATTCCATGTTTCACTTTTCGGGCTGAGTTAAAATGTTTGTATAAAAGCTTGGAATTTGAAATAAATCTCTGTGCTAGAGATTTTTGATGGTTTAGTTTATCTTCGCTCACCGAATTGGTGCAGTGGTCTCGCAGCAGTGGGTAATTGTTCCAGGTGCATGCATTCGGAAGTCGNCCAGTAGTTGTTGCAGACTGTCAGTAAATTCCTGCCACACGGATAAAGGGTTGTGCTCTTCCCTATGAGATATTCATTGATGGAAGGAGCCAAGCTCTCCAACTTTGCATAGTCTATGAATGAGCGAAGGTTTTTTTGGGTTGATTGCTTTGACAGAAGCGTAACAAATATATTTGAACAACAGTACAGCATGGTCACTGCGTCCCAGAGGGGTCGTAACGGCAGCAGATTCTATCATCAACTCTTCGTTTGTCAACACTAAATCCAGGATGGATGGTAACTGCATATTTTCCGAAGCTGGTAGGCTCTTTCACGTGGTTGTACAGTGGCTGTGAGGCAATCAGCTTTATGAATTGCTGTTCGAATAAGGGATGGTAAGTCATTGGTTTACCGAGGTTTGGACAGTTGAAATTACCCATGTGTGAATCTTTTTGCGAGAATGTGTAACATAGTGTTCCAAAGGGTCATATTGGCTGATTCCGTGGCTGACGGAGGGTGATAGATGACACCAATCATCGTGTTTGGACAATCTCAGTCTACACCACAGAGTGTCAGGAATCAAAACTGGAGGATGGATTTGCTCTCAATCAAGGTCTTTACGACAATAGAGTAGAACACCACCGCCACCGGTAGGACAATCGCATCTAAGCAGAGACATTTCTGGTAAAGACAATTCGGATTCCGGAATATCAACTGTAAGCCACGTTTCTGTATCAACA
>UZAN01043434.1:18429-29378 GCA_900618425.1 Echinostoma caproni
ACACTTGGATTTCATCCGCGTGCTCAACAAAATCACTGGGATTTAACGCACAATGTCATGTAAAGCAGTTGATGAATCATCAAAAGCATCTATGTGTACTGCAAATGTAAGTTCTTTCACTGAGAAGGTTTTCTAAAAGGGTCTGTCTGATGGGATTTCATTAGGGCAGCTTCTTGTGTTTAGAGGAATCGTAACAGCTGGTGTGCGAGAAGTTACCTCCCGCTGGTGCTGATCAATTTCTTCATCACAGTGGGAATTTATCTACACGGGCCGTATGTGTATATTGGCAGAATTCCAAATCAGTAAATCATAGTCTGTTAAGCCCCAGAATATGGATTATCTAAAGTGACTGGTTTCACATGTTCCGTAACTCCCGATTAGCCCAACCCGTTTGGTTTTGTTCATTTTAGCTCACTGGAAGCGTTCTTTTCGAATGGTCAGTGCCACCATCGCGTTCATTCCCATATGCACATCATGAACCTTCCACGTCTATCCCCGGTCTCGACTATTGGAACTATAGTCACTCGGGTCTTGGGTCAAAATCCCGGGCCAATGACACTACAGGTAATTCAGATTTCTTGCGTGAATAACGGAATTAATTCTCGCCCGTCACAGAAGTTCCTAAACCTTATGTGTTCCTTTTTATCTGTGATGCAAAGAGTACACTTAGCTCTGCCTCACCCGGTCGGGGTCACATTATCGCAGCGTAAATTTTCCCATATCTTTCTCCGAGATGGCAACCCTCTGGTTGGTCGCTTTTCCCTCACTTCGAAAACACTGTGCGCAACTTTGTGTTCATTAAAATCGAAAAAGTAGTATGAAAAAATCTCAAAAACGCTTTGACCTTTGATGTCTCCATTCAACGAGTTACGGGGTTCGAAGACCGCAGACACATCACGCTGTCACTCTATTTTCGGTTCTGCATACGTTGGTTTTAAAGTATCTGGTATCCTCATTGTAATTTTCCCCTCGCTGGGGCAGCCACCGCAAGCGAAAAAGTCATGTGTCAAATGATCTGGCGTCATTTGTATTGGCCACCTTAGTAGATGACTGAACTAGGGCGTTTATTCGTTCGATGACTTGGCATGTTTTGCCTGACAGTTGACTGCTCTGTGACAGGAAATTGCCATCTGAAGCATCATAACTTGCGCGAATATGGTTCGTCGCCTCAGTGAGTCATCGTTGGCACCTGAATAGCACATTTTTGTCACTCCTGTTGCATTATATAACCCCAGTAAAGTAAACCTAACTGATGAGCCAGCACTCACTCTATTCAAAACGTGACCTTTGAGAGTCCATGTCATTAAATCGTTATAGCCATTTGACCATTGATTCCAAATCCTCACAGCAAAAGTAAGGCCACCAAATTGGATCTTCAATGATGGTATCTTCCGAAAACACAGTTCCAACTCAGAGGGCTTCTGTGCAGCGGCAGTATTTTGTATGAACTACGGCTTCCTGCCCGATGCGGAGATTTCGCCACAGTGGCCAGCTAATAACCCGGATTTCCGCAGATTGGCACGTAGTGTTTATTTGAGTCCATTAGGGATAACAATCGCACATGGATTGCAACCCTCGACGGCTTGGTCTTGGACAGCTGCGCTTGAGCGACTATCTTTTGTGGGCTCCCCTGAAGTCTGAAGTAAGATATAGTCGCTGGAAATTAAAAAATGTCTTTCCTACAACGAATAGAAGCCGTTCGGATCAAACACCAATTTAACAAACTGCTATACCGAAAACCATTCGTTTGTAATCCCCATTTATTCTGTCTCTCTATTTCTCTTCAGGGCACTAATTCGTACCTTGTTGGTTATCCACATCTGCCCCGCTTGCTGATCGATACCACATCTAAAGGGCCTGGGTTATCCACCTACTTGGACCATCTACATCAGGTATTGAGCAGTTGNAGCAGTTGTACTCAGGGCTGTCCAATTGATGGAATCGTCCTCACACATTGGCATCCTGATCATACGGAAGCTGTATCTGCTGTTCTAGTACGTATAATTGAAGTTGTTCATCTCCATCCTCGTTAAATCAGAATAGCAATTCTGATAGTGATTCTAAAATAACCTAGAATTATTGCAATTTTTATACATCATTATCATTCATCACACTGTCGTTTTTAAACTTGACTTCAGGGGTTCGAACCTTATTACCTTCACTGTGAATGCGAATCGTTACGAAGTGGTGACCAAGAGGTAAAGGTCACCAAATTATCCTCGCTGAGGACTTGTGTTGAAGTTCCAGCATCGCAGCCGCCCGATTTTCTCCATTCTCTGTGTGCTGTATGACAGCAAATCTTGAGATTAAATGGAATGGAGGATTTGGTTTGAATAGATGGTGATTTCGTCATGTGAATGAGGCATAACCTGAAAAGCTGAGAAGCCCTAGACAGCAGTGCAATTCGATCGACCCAAACTAGGGATCGAACCCGGACTTCATAGGTAGAACGCATTGCTGATGAAACCTAACCATGTCGAAACAGCTTTCCAGTGCTTCCTAGCTTTTCAGCTCGCACCTCATTTACACGGCCAGTTCATCATCTGATCAAATATTCAGATTCTCGAATTGCTCAATTTTGAGTACCGCAAACACATCCAGTAGTTAAAAAATTACAAATCATTAGCGTGGATTTCTGCGTAACCCAAATCTTGCTCTTGTGCACAAGTGCATAGTCTCCCTCTGATCTGCGCATCTGTGCGTTGGCTGCAACGCAGACAGCTCGTTGCGGGCCGCCAAGCGTAATACTCCATTCCAATTTCGTCGTGCAACCAAAGAGACCAAGCCCTTTGACAGTCTGGTTACGCGATCAATCAGACACTCTGTGACTAGTGATGGGTAATCTTACTCGAGAAGGAGCAACGACATAACCTAACATTATCCTAAAGATCATTTCGATGGGCAGTTTATAGGTGTGCTCATGTGCTCTATCGAAACACTTAATTACAAAATAGACTGTTGTGGCTTCTGGCGCCGACTCTAATCGAACTAGTGTATGTCGTGCTCTCACGGTCTTCACCCCCGTCCAATACTGATTGACTATGTCAACCAAGTTAACTATAGGTTGTCCCCGGGACCTCACCGCCATCTGCGTTGCAGTCAAGGCACAGATGCACACGTGCGTGCGCGAATCGGAGATAAACCGCGTGCGTATGCGCTTGTGCACCATAGTTTTGTTCAAGCTACGCAGAAGTCTATGCCAATAATCTGTAATTGGTAAGTACTGGTTGTGTCGGTAGTAGTGAAACTCAAAATTCCTCTTGGGCCGTTTGAGAATCTGACTATTTGCTGTACGAGAACTCCTGATGCACCTGTATATTCCATAACAAGAAGTAAAACAATAGATAAATAGTGTACGAGTTATTTTAGTCATTTACCTTTGAAGCGATATACTTGCATTTGTCTATCCTTTTTCTCTACCCCTCTGGCTAAGTGGGTCTACCAGCTATCCATCACATGCATGGCCTAGAGAGACGCTAAGAGTGCCATCCAAATATATCAACCCTCGTAGGTTCTCTCTGGTGGCTCCCCCTCAGACCCCATAGACTACTACGGCATCTCCAGCTACCCCAAAAGTTATGGAAACAGACACTACAGAGCAAGTCTACCATAAATTAAGGCAGGAAAGCCATTCAGCGACTGAAAATACGTTTTGGTGGTTTTTGTTATGATGAAATCCACAGTACTCAAACGAAAATTAGTTCAACCATAGAGGACGGGTGAAAATCAACTTCTTGTGTGAAAGCAATTGTTTTCTTAAGAAACAGAATTACGAATGGCTTTTATTGATTTTTGCGGATTTCTAGTTACACATCCCTTGTTACAACACTGTACTTATTTTCGGTTTTCCTTTAGTTACTTGTCGTCACGGTTTGTATCTATGTTCGCACTCATCCATTCCAATCGGATTCCGTAATGGTGGCTGTCACCATCGTGCCTTGGACCCTGTGGTCTGCGGTTCTAGGCCTTGACTATGGGATTTACCCCGTCTGCTGTTCATCACACTAAAGCGTGTAATAAAAAAANACATCTCTTCCGTGTTCTGTAGGATCTTTCACATCGAATAAATCCTGAAGCATCCAGTGCCCAAATCCCAGTGTATAAATATCCAGGTGGTCCCAGTTTGAAGGAGCTCCGCTACTTCGAAGGTCCCCTGATCGACTTGAGTGCAGACTCAGTGATTAATGTGCAGCATACGAACTCCGGAAGCTGTTCATCACTTCNCACACCGACGATCATATTTGTTTAATCCTGGAAGCATATGATCGATCCGTACATCTGTTCACTGGTGACCTGATTCTGGGTGAGTACAGCTCGTTCTTTTTGCTCATTTATAACCCCTGATTGTATTCTTGCGATTTCTATATCATTATTTCAACGCCATGGAACATATGAACATATTCCTTCCCAGTTTCGCTATAACCTCTGGCGAGGCAGGAAAAGAAATAGCAGAACATTGCAACTTAGCGTGGGCTCCAGTATCATTTCACAGAACTGAACTGTTGAGTAGTGATTGCTTATTTCGTAAATTTATGTGGCCACTCTAGCGATCAGGGTGCCGTCAACCAGTGACTCTGCATGCATAAATCGAACTGCCTAACCTAACAGTAACAGTAACAGACCTAACAGTATTCTGCCCACAAATCATGGAACTTTTCTCTTATGAATATTATTTCATCGTGATTTGCTTGGCACCAATATATATTTTCTTCACAATAAACTTGTTTGCAACACCGCGAGATTTTTAGATAGACAGCTCTTTCAGAGTCAGTCCATTGAAGAATCAATACTATGATTCGATGTTTTCTTAGGTCGGTTAGATTCTGTTAATCAAAAAATAGCTTTTTTATAGAATATTTCATAATAAGTAGTATGTGAATGACTGGACAAAATTTCCCTGGAAGCACACGGCCGAAAATGCACTTCCTGGGTAGAAGTATGTGATTGAACTGACAAAAGATTGCCGGATACGCACGCATGACTAGCGGCAAGAACAGGGAAAACGATCGTGTGCTTCCAGGAAAATTTTGACGAGTCATTCACACTACTTGTTATGAAGTATATGTATATATAACGCTGAAACGACGAATCAAGCAATATTTGCAGGACGGAATAAATGTAGTTAAAAGTGCATGCAAAGTATAATAATTGTATAACCCTATGAAATATTCTTGGTTTAAATTTGAAAAAAAATCAAGAATTAATTCCAAATGTGAAGTTCCAAATCGCTGGAATCCTATGCCCCCATGATCCACCCCTTCTTTTGAATTTTTTCTCCGGGAAATCAGTTCTATAAGATTTTCATATCGTAAGATTTGGCGAGGATGATTGAAGTTGGATTTTAACGTGCGCACTTAGTTATTTCGAAATGACCCTAACTTTTCTTTTCAGTGAGATATCAAATTTAGTAGAAACATTGTACGCACCAGCAATCAGCCACCAGCGAGAAAGCAAGCGAACGGGTATAAATTAGGAGCTCATAGTCTGTTGCGCTTTTTCAAAATTAAATGATCATAAAGATTATAAGTAAATCTCATTCATTCCAATGATATGTTTTATCTTCTATTATTCTTCGCAGTGTCTGTGTTTACTTTACCCCGGTCTCTTCCAATCCAAATGACCGCCTACGGTTCTCTGCAAACACTTCTTATCTGAGTAACACCATTGCAAACAGAGTACAAATTAATTGGTAGACTTGAATCCGTTCATCCGCTGGGGCTATCAACCCCCGCACACACCTCCGACCAAGTCGTATCACACGGGTGGTTGCTTGGATTGTTCCGTTCGGGACACGTGACAAATACAAAAGGTTACCAAGCTCGAAATTGGATCTTAGTTCGGAGCAGGATCGAGGCGTCCAGAGGGTTCATTATACTATACTGCCCAGTCGAGGTAGCGATCATCACGACAATGTTGTTTTGGAGCCGCTCAGTTCTCTTCTTGAGAGATTTAAAATCAAGTGTTACCAGCGCACATAGATTAACTAGCCGTGTGTTGCCCTTCAATCCTATTTTATTTTCGGAAATCTCCTTTTAGCCATAGGAAAGCAGAGTTCGATTTCTTAATTGGATGTTTTAAGCGATGTACTCCTTGGAAGCACTTCGTACAGTGGGAACGAGATCTCTTTCACGATCTACCCTATCGGGCAAGACCTTATACAGTTCGCCATTCCAAGTTTCACGTCCTAGTTGACCGTTGCTGTAACTGAGCTTTACATCTTCCTCACAAAGGGTTTCATTTGTGTAATCGTATGAGTAGTTAAGTTTGTTCCGTAGTGTTGAGGGACGGTCAGTCAGTTCTGACGGATACTGCCTAAACGAATGTGTGAACTCTCCACTTCATCCCGTCGTGTTAAGTTTTTGTGGATAGGAAGGAAATGAATTAGAAATTACGGCACCTGAATCTGGTTTTCAAACATCATATTCTCTGGCACACTCTGTAGGAGACATCCGAATACTGTAATCGATCTACAGTGCGATTTCTCCATCGTTTCGTATCGTCTTGTCCCACTCATCGGTAATCGCAAACAATTAAATTCCCTCTAACCCTCTGGGTGATTTGATTGGATCACTTTCGACGATTAGCGCAACTTGAAGTCCCTCAACTTGATGCGAGACTTTCTTATCCCCAGTACGTAATATTTGTGATGTTCTTTTTATTACCTGTAGCTCATCATGTGGTAACAGTACTCCTGCTGTGCACAGTCGAGGTTCACAGGGCATGCTAAAAACTCCAAGGTGCGGGTTCTCGCCCGAGTTAGCTGGGCAAGTATCACGTCCGTTGTTGAAGCTGAACCATCCGTCCTATCAATGAATGAAATCGATCGATATTGTGAATCCTATGCTGCTTAGGCGTTGCAGAGACTCATCACAAGAGTATCAGTGATGGAGTGATGCACAATCCAGGCAATTCGGAATAGGAAATGTTTATGCAATGATGACGATGTGCCACAACTTGACCGGTCTAAGATACAGACACTATTTTTCTAGGCGGGTCCGGAAAACATACCATATAAAAACATCGTTCACAGTCGAACCATCGGAGCAGGTGTTAAAACATTGAGCCATACTGCATACCCCGTTGTGATCATAAAGTGGTTTCAGTTTCACTTTTTACAACCGTTACAACTGTCTTTTTGGTTGCTATCTTTTGGCTATCCATTTTGGTGAAAGAACAGAAGAGAAAACAACCGGATTTCGCTACTGTTCTTCAGATGTCTTAGGTTAGCAAATGCCAATCGAACTTTCCTATACGTACCGAAATTCCATCGATCATGAGTCTGCCAGGTGGGATAAAACTGTAAAGATAATAGAATTTGTCTACTTCTACTATAACTTTCCCATTTAGAGTGAGGTTTGGGAATGAGTCAACCCAATCTTGTAACAACATTTTACACATTGGAGGTGTGGAAAGCATACCTAACATGGCTGCACCAGCACTTAAACTATCCAGAAACGCTTGCAGATTAAGTGAATATTCAGTTAGTAGTACAATGTCGTCGGCATACTCCATATCAGACAGTCCACCTCGTGCGAGCAAATCGATGTAACCATACTCCCACGATGACAGTGCTGGTGCCATAATCTGAGAGAGAGGGGATAATCCTGACTAACACCATGTTCTGTGATGAACTCGGGCGAAAACGTACCGTAAGCTCAGACTCAGTTTCGGCTATTAATACAAAGGGATCTCAAAATTGAAATAAATTTCTTGCCTAAACCCTTCAGAGAGAGATAGCGTCAGAGTATATGGTGGTTAACTTAGTCGAAAGCTGCTTTCAGATCGAGGAAGATAGAAATTGTGGGTCCACGGAAGGAGTATCTTGGTTCTAGAATTTGGCAAAGATTGAAAATGTGGTCTATACAACCTCGACCAGGATTAAAACCCGCCTGGTTCTCTTGTGTGCACTATTCACGTGCCGCAGACAATCGACGGAGTATAATATCAGCGAGCAGTTTAAAGACGATGTTGAATAAACTGATTCCTCTGTGGTTTTCACAAGAGGACCTGTCGCATTTTTTGTAAATCAGTATGATTACCGATTTACACCATCCAGTTGAGACCTGTTCTCTCTCCCACACTGAACCCAGGAGTTTCGTTGCCTTCGAGCCCTCGCTGAATCTCTATCCTTGAAAACTGTCGGATACAGCCTATCCTCCCGGAGGCCCCAGGTACCCCGTTCCTATGCTCATCCAGCAGTTTTTTAACCAGTAAACTGCTCCTCACCATGTCTGTTTGCTGGTGGGACCTCCCCGTGGGTGAAGGTGGATAGTCAAAGGAAGCCAAGCGGTGCTCAAGCAGGTGGCTTGATAAGACAGCTTTGTCTGGTAACCACCAATTGACCTTTAAGATCGGTGGATCTGGGGCTGTGAGAAGCCATCCTGTATTACTCGCAGGTTCGTGGAGGCACGCAAGCCATCACATCAGAGTGCAGTACGTCGTGATAGTGATATAGTGATAATATCGGACTGGTTTAAAGTACGAACAGTATTTTTCTAAACAGATCCCATTAGCGCTTGGTTCATGTGCAGACGCATCATATGAAAACCAGATGCAAGGCATCCAATCTCCTATCTCTACATGCATTTAATGTCACTCCTGGATTTGATCGCATATATCCGTGAGCTACGCATTTTATGACTACCTGTGATTTGATTAATTCAGTCGAACTGCATCACAGCGTGAACACAGCTCTCCCATATGTTCTCAAGTAGTAGTCAAAATCGGTCAGGTTCTCGGACTTAGCGACGCCCCCTCTGTGTGCTTCGCATCGGGCCATTCAAGCCTCCTTCCCCAGAGCGCAACCTCAGCATTCAATACAATCCTACTTGGATTGTTCTTCTCCTTGTCCCCGTTTCCGTTTCATTCGATCAGGTCACGGTAGTACTACTGTGCACGATTTGCCGATCTACATGGATTCGTTGAATCGCATTCGTCAACTGGTATCCCGCTGTGAACAAGAAACCAGTCAACGAGGAGAACGTTTTCTCCTATGTCCGGGGCATGGTATGGAAATGGAACACGGCTTGGGCAAACTGGATGAATATGTGGTCAATCGAAAATCCCGAATAGAGAAAGTGAGCCTGGAAGTGCTACCGTGTACACATGCTGCCTATTTGTTCTGTTCGAACGCATAAATCGATGCGTTCTAAGCTGGCAAGCTGTTTGCCGGTCAGATTGGTTTCAACGTTTTTTTTTGATTTTCAAAGTAGGCCATTGATTCTGTCAGAGGCAGTGGTTTCGCACTACGCAGCAACATATACCCCCGTGATCGGCTTCGATTAAAACTGGTTTCATTGGTTCGTTAAAATCCATATATTGGCGGTAGGTGCTTGTTTTCCATTTGGCTCTTCCACTATCGAACTCTAGTTTGTGTTGTTTTTGCAAGAACAGCTGTTCAACTCCATCCGAAATCGGATGACAAAATAAAACAGGTGATGCGCTTTCAAGTTGCTCAATGTCCATCTTATATCAGTATACAGAAGAATTGAGTTACATGATTTCCACATCCGCTTAAGTATCTAAAGTGTTACACTCCTCGGGTAGCTGAAAAAAGGGTTCAGTTTTAAAAACTAATAACTTATAAGGAACGGACATAATCAACGGTACAATGGACAATGTTAGATGGCAGTAAATCAATTTGAGAAAATTTCAAAAGGCCTTAATTATTTTCATTACTGTTTGAAACGCTAATCAGAAATACGAATGCCATTGTGAGGTAGTGCGCACAGCTATACCAATCGAGGTGTGCATTATATAAAAACAATCGCCAGTCCATTTTCGATTACTTTTGTGTTTTTGGTTGCCATAACAACACATCACGAGAGTTATGTTATAAATTGATGAGTTCGTTCTTTAGTTCACCAAGTCACTGAAATTCCTTGAGCTGAAAAGTCCTTCGCCTGAATTGAAAAGGGATGGCACCTAATCTGGGGTGCAAAGCTGTCTGACCGGAAGCTTCAAGTAAAATCAAGAAACCGCTTTACTTCGCCCCTTGGGTGTGTGTGTGTGTGAATATTCAGCTAGGTCATTGGTTTCCCGAGGTTGGAACAGTTGAAATCACCCATTAGCAAAACATGTGTAAATCTTTCTGCGAAAATGTGTAACATAGTGTTCAAAAGAGTCATATTGGCTGATTCCGTGGTTGACGGAGGGCGATAGATGACACCGATCAAACAGTCATCGTGTTTGGATAGTCTCAGCCGACAACATGAAGTGTTAGGAGTCGAAATTGGGGGATGAATTTGCTCACAATCAAGATTTTTTCGATAATAAAGTAGAACACCATCAACACGGGTAGGACGATTGCATCTTAGCAGAAACATTTCTGGTAAGGACAATTCGGAGTCCGGAATATCAGCTGCAAGCCATGTTTCTGTAACAGCAACAGTATCCCATCGACCTGATATGAAACGAAAATTCAGCTCTGGAAATTTGCTGAGGATTCCTTGAGCATTGGTGTGGCAACAGTTTAAATATTATCAATGTAGAAATCCGATTCGATTAGACGTGGTATCTTGGCCGACCTCTTTGCGGTCGGCTGCCGTTAGTTTTTTGACAGTGAAGTTCTGGTACTTTGGACCACGGGTTGCTGGACGGAATTAGGCTCTTAAATTGAGTAGTAGGGTTCTCGGGATATGAATGTGTTTGGGGCTCGGGATTGAGTAAGGGTCTCACACGTAGTTCCGGTGGCCCTCTGATCTTTCGTTCTCGCCATAACTGCAAGACGGTGTTGGCCATGTCTGGAGTGCCAAGGGTAAATTTCAATCCCCTTGGATCGTTGCCATGGTAATTTGGTGAGCAAGGAAGACGACTGATTGAGGTTTTCAGAAGACCGGGACACCCAAGTAAATTTTGAATGAATCGCCACTCTCGTCGGTCGTTCTGATGACTTTTAGATTCATCTAGATCGTCCAATTGCGGAACACCATGGATGAGGACCACCCTCT
>UZAN01043435.1:2299-21778 GCA_900618425.1 Echinostoma caproni
CTCTGTCACGATTTGGATCATCGTGGATACGATAATCGATTTATGAAAAAGTATTCCACTCCACTGGCCGCTTTGTACAGTTCCTCACCCATGGAACATCATCATTTCAATATGGCAGTTACCATTTTGCAGGTAAACCATATTTTGCAGATGAGAACGATTTCACCTACCGCAGTGATTTGTGTGTGTGTGTGTGTGTGTGTGTGAGTGTTATGATCCATCTGAGGATGTCAATCACGTTAATGACAAATGCGACGGTAGGAATTGGTTATGGTTAGTTCTCCCATCCGGACCGGTGGCTACCATACATCCAACCAAACCTCGAGCCGGGCATAACCTCGTTCAGTGTTGATGTGACGTTTCATGCAAGTTGTCACAGTGCATTTGGGCTGTGTAGATTGTTTGACCAAGCAAGAATGTCATTTGAGTAAAGATTGTGCACACAAAACGGGTACATGCCATATCAAAAAAGTTCTATGCAACCATTTTCATATCCAATTCTTTAAAGTGCTTGCAGCCAGAAGACAGAGCGCCCGAAGCCACTCTGTCTCTGATCTCATTTGCTACCGTGGAACCAAGTGTCTAGATTATTCAACCAAGCGTCACTCCAAACGGATCCGTGAGCAACGTTGAGCAACTCTGAGAAGCGGGACAACCAAGTTAATCTTGAATGAGTTGGCTTTGCATCAGGTGGATAATAAGCATAGAATGAAAATGAGAATAGATGTTTTTATTTCTTTTTGTTATGTTTTGAATATATAAATGCACAACCAATCCTCAGGAAGCGGACTGCGACCACACAAAGGATGTCTAGAGAACTGTAGAAATGAAGAAGTCGAGCGGTGGTGGTGGGTCGGTCACTATCCATCTCGAGTGGAGATGGCCGACATTCATCGTCTCATTTTGCTCAAAAGCAATTGGTGTGATTACTTGGTTCGCTTTGACCGAACCAGTGACAAGTAATCGGTTCTCAAACATCCTCTAAAATGATGATTTTTTTTATAACACCCATCATTTGTCAAACCCCTATTCTCGATTAGTCACAGATTTATTGTGTTGTTTCGGTGTCATAATGAAATACTGAACATGAGTTGTTTTGTCACATGTTGTCAATAGCAATATCAATTCTGATCTAAAAATCAGACAATTCGCTACCAGTGATACGGAATTTCTAATTAACCACAACAAATGAACCCTGTGAGAATACCAGATTTAGTGAAACTGTGTCAACTTTCTCTGATGGTCTTTGAATCGGTGCTCTCAAGTGTGCACACCCCCCGAGAGAGAATACTGAACTGTTCCTCATTTGCGTGTGCGTTTATGTGTTTGCGTTTGTCATCGCGTGTCACGTTACCAGTCACGTGCTTTGTCACAGTAACAATTGCCCTGAAGCCGGGTGTTGAGCTCACTTATGACTTATGACATTTGGTTAGAAAGATTGAGGATAGTTACTTGTTCGCTCCTCTTGAGCCTCGGTGATCACACTCGAATCCATGCTTATCAGCGAAGTTTTTTGGGGCAAACCTTTGTTGGGAGTATGAACACTTCTTTCAAAATGGCTGGATTGCCAAAGTGAACAGTGTCTGTCCTTCCCAATGCACGTGTTTGTCTATCCCCGGATCATTGCAAATTCTCCTCCGAGGGCGTTTTTTATCAAGCCCTCAGGTAGATCAATGCTTTTTGTATCCTGCTATTTGGAACATCATCCGTATATCACGTCTGATCCATCCTTTTAGATGTGGTCAATCGTTGGTTTTTCACAAGTCACAAAAGATTTTCCTCTTCTGTGAATTTGTCTTCACGAATCCAAGTTGTAGTTGGGTAGATTAGATTTGATAAAACTTGTGTGAATAACGACGTTGATGATGGTCAGCGAGCAAAACAGAACCACATCCAAGTGTAATTTTGGCACTGGACAGCTTGATAACCATCCTGGACAAGATGCATTCCGGTAAGGGTTGTAGAACTTCAAACAATGCCCGAAACTACCCGGATATCTTTTGAATAAGCTTGGGACTGTACAACAAAGAAGATAAAATGGCAGAGTGGCGAATCAGTTCCGTTTTAGAGTTTCATATTCATGTCAATACAACTCAATATATGTATATATATATATATGTCACTACTTGGGAATAGTTTTGGGGTTAATCTTGAGAAAGTAAAATTAAATCACATTACAGGTTACCAGAAACGATTTCATCGTGCGACCGGAAATCTGGTTTACCACTATCACACAGTTGTTTGTGCACTCATCCGATGCTCATCGAGGCTACTCGTAATACGGTGTGTTGGATGGGTGGGTGGGCGAGGGAAGCTTTGGTTCATACACAACTCTTTTTTGGGGGAACACAGAGGGGGTTTGTGCAGACCAATGACATGAATACGAATCTCTAACGAACACCAATATCCGTAGAGTTTCCATTTAGTGATAAATTCATTCCGTGGTAACAATACTAGTTGAGTGAGCCTACTTGAATTTTCCCTCAGGACTACTTCACCCTACATATGATTTCGGTATATATTTCTATGGCGTCTTTCGAGTCCCGCTGGAGATGTTAAAAGGGATGCATGCACCAGAGACTAAACAATTGTCAGTACCCTTTGTCCATCACCATCACACAATTGTTTTCATCGCATATTTATTCTATAATGCTTCAAAACGGGATGGCAGTTCGTCTGGGTGAAATTCTTGCTAGTGAATATTTTGATTAGGATTAGCTATTTTGTTCTCATTTGCCCATTTTTTTCTGTTTCCATGCGAACTAAACATTTGCGGAATACAGCAAAGAGGTCACAATATTTTTGCCAACATGAAAACAGCATCCTATCGAAACGTGAGTCTTCAACGTTTTCCTGTTAATTTTTATTTATTTATTTGTCAAAATAGTCCCAAAGAGCACAGTTTAGACAAAACAACAAAGTGGCGAACAAGCTCGTTTTCAGAGATTTCGTACTCATACCAGTACATCTCAATATATATATATATCATTAGTTGGGAAAAATGTCTTGGGGTAATAAAATAAAATAAAATCACAGATTACGATTTCATTGTAAGACTGGAAACCACGATGAAATTGTTCCTAGTAATCTGTGCTTTCATTTTATTTTCCCCGGACAATTTATTTCTTTATCATTTTGTTTTCACTCTCACAAACTTGATTGATAGTGTTGTTGGTGGCGGATTCCGATAACGGTCAGACGTTTCGGTTTCTCAAATGATTTTGGCGAAATATAACCGCAATTGTTTGCTTTTGTTTGGCATGTTTTTCTCAACTGAACGACTCCAGACCAACTGGATGCACCCCAAATACGAGTGCCTCGTCAAAAGGTTACGATATTTAGGTTATTGAATACATGCCACGGAAATGTCAAATAACACACTCAGGATAAGGTCATCCACAACCATCTGTCGGACAATACTACCGATGTTGCTGCTGCTGATGTTGCTGCTGCTGCTGCTGTTGTTGTTGCTGCTGCTGCTGCTGCTGCTGTTGCTGCTCACAATGATAGTGCACAGGAAAATCGGGGATTTGTTTTTCGTGTTTCGTAAACAGGAAACGTGCTCAAAGGTTATTATCCGATTCACGCAAAATAACCAGATTCTACAAAGTCTTCACTAGAACACAATTTCAGACGAACAGATGTTTTCAATAACTCATAATCATGCCGTTACAGTCTATATGAGAGGCAAAATCCTATGGGGTTGGGAGGAGAACAATAAAATGTGAGGAATCGTTCACCTTGTGTATGCGTGGTATCGTTATGTCCCGATTAAGTTGAAGAGGGCCGTGATAAAACGTTTGGTATCTAGAGCTCGGAGAATCTGCTCACAAGAATTATTGGAAAATGAACTGAAACTTATCTCCGATGTGCTCAGAAGCCATGACTACCCCGACCACTTCATTTAAAGAAATATGATGAAACAGGTTCCAAAAGTACACACTGATAGGGTGGAAAAGAAGGACCTGTATATTAGTCATACTTTAAAGGTCAATGTTACCGCTGAAACCCTTATAAGACGATTGGACGGAGCAGAAAAAGCCACATTCAACGCCGCACACCTATGCTGCTCTTTCAAAAGTTCGCCACTGATAACCATACGGAATAAAGAAAAAACGACCAATCTTGACCGCTTGTATGATTGCTTACTCAATCATATACGTTTGTGACGCACTCTACGTCGGTTGTACGATACGGCAATCATCTGTCCGCATGAAAGAACACCGCCCGCGCTGGCGGAGTCAAGTCGGCTCAGGATCTATCACCAGTGCGATTCTTGCTCACTTGGTAGACACTGGCCATCGTGTTAACCCAAGTGCATCATTCCGCATTATTTATCAAGATCCCCCCTCCAAACGGTCCGAATATGTAAATGCGGTTACTGTGTCCGCTGTCGACCAAATGTTGCAGGATTTAACTGTTCAACCTTCTCACTGGTCAGATTCAAAGAGCGGCCGGACAATCTTCAGAGATTCTCTTGAACAGACACCTCGATGTGTGTCCGATGTACCGAGCATTACAAGTTCACGTGAACTGATATAGAACAAAAGATCGGGATTGGTGGGGCAATTTATCCTTAAGCTGTTGAATAATGAACGGCTTAGTCTTCGATGAGAGTCTTAAATGCGCGGGGCGGGAAAACAGTTGGCAATGGCTTTAGATAGCCGATATTCCAAGATCTCTAATGACCTGTCTCCCTTGAAAGGAACGTTGGCAAATACCTCGTTCTTTCCAGCCCGTTGTGTTTTTTCGTAGTTTGGTTTTGATTCCATATATTGTCGAGCAAACGCCTCTGGATATCCGTTCCTCCTGAGGATGTCTCTTATGTCGGTCAGCTCTTCATTCAAGGTCCCCTTATTAACCCAAATGGACACGGCTCAACCGAATCTTGATGAATTGGGACGAATGATCTTCAGGTACAAGATGGCGGTTGAGGAACCACATGAATGCTACCTGGGGAAGGTTCGAGAACTATATCAGTTCTGTTTACTCTAAGGCCGTGGAGAAGAAAAAAGGAAAGTTTCTGTGCAGTTTCGAACCCAGAGCACCCTATCGATATTTTCGGAGAACTCAGAGAATTACGTGCACAACCATTCATCCGTTGAACTCAATAAGTTACAAATTGAGGCACTATCGCTCGGACCTAAGCGTTGCATACCGCATTCTTGTGATAATTGAGTAGAGCTTGAGACACAGTTCGAGATTTTGATGAGTAAATTTACTGACCTCGTACTTGTATCAGAGACAAGGATAGATAACCTAAAATCCTCATTGATTCATTATTGTCAGAACTATTAGGAAACGAAAATCAAAGATAGGGGGATATTGACAAGGCACCATAGAAATACCATCAAACAATTGACCAAAAATCGAAATGTTATTCTTTCAAGACCAGGATGGGTGGTGTTGGACCGGTCTGAATTTGACGACAAGTTGAGGGCTATACTTGCTGATGACAGTAAATTCAACGACAATGCCAAAGAGAAGGAGAAAACCCAGGAATCTGAAACAAAACTTGCAGAGATATTGAAGCAACTTGAGGCCGATCATTTTACCTCTAAAGTGACATTTGACAAACTCATTCTATGTGGATCTCAACCACCGNCCACCGAGACTCTGTGGATTGCCGAAAATCCACAAGCCAAATGTGCCACTTAGACCAGTGATTAACGTGAGTAGTTCAGTCTACCACACCATAGTACAGTGGATTGTAAAAATTCTAGGCCTTTGCACAAATCGCTAGTCAGACAAAGCGTAAAGGATTCTTTCGCATTCGTTGATCGTATCAGAAATCAAGACGTGTCTTAGAAGACCATGCTCTCCCTTGATGTCGAATCGTTGTTCATAAATGTATTACTGCTGGAAACGGTAGACTATATTTCTCAACACATTACTGAAAACAATATTCAGATCGAACTCATACTGAGATGTATTTGGAACGTACAATTTTTGTACCATTAGAGGCACTATCGACCGAAGGACGTTGTAGCAATGGGATCACCGCTTGGCCCACTCCTGGCAGACATACTTTTAGCCAAGCTCGAAGAAGGATCATTGAGGAATACAATTGACAGATTAGATCTATACGCCAGATATATGGGTGACACGTTCATCCTTTGTGGATCCGCAACGGACATTATTAAGTTACTTCAAACATCTTGGAAATGGTTATTAGAAATCTTGGAATATCGGCTATCTAAAGCCATTGCCAACTGTTTTCCCGCCCCGCGCATTTAAGACTCTCATCGAAGACTAAGCCGTTCATTATTCAACAGCTTAAGGATAAATTGCCCCACCAATCCCGATCTTTTGTTCTATATCAGTTCACGTGAACTTGTAATGCTCGGTACATCGGACACACATCGAGGTGTCTGTTCAAGAGAATCTCTGAAGATTGTCCGGCCGCTCTTTGAATCTGACCAGTGAGAAGGTTGAACNAGCTGTCCATCTCCTCTGGGTTCACAAACCCACCATTCCATCTTGCTCCCACACACATAACTTTTCAAATAACAACACTGATCCCTAAAAAGTGGGTCACACGACCAAGACGACATTACGGAATTGAATCCATGCACTGAGTTTTGTGCGTGAAGGTAAAATCCGAAGTTTAGTCAGTCAAATCCATGGATATCTGAAAATTCCGGACGCACAGATCGGTACATCACATGCACACATACACAAAGTAAACCATTCCTCACGTTTTATTGTTCTCCTTCCAACCTGTTATTTCACCTCTCACATGAACTGTAAGGGCATGGTTATGAGTTGTTGAAGGTAACTGTTTGCATGAAATTGTGTTCTAAATGCGAGTATGGGCATATTTCGAAGTTTGAAAGTCGTAACTGACGATCAGAAAATTCATCAGACGTACATTCAAGTGGATGCTCTCTGGAAGAGAATCGGGTTATTGAAATCGAAATGAATCACAGTGTGCTGCAATGCGTTTTGTTCAAGAAAACGTGGAACTCCCTGCATGGAGACGCAAGCAACCTGGCAAACTCACTAGGCTTATACGCTTCATAGTCGGCGGCGGCAATGCCGGGTCGGTTGGGTTTTGTTCACCAGCACATTTTGATGACCACAATGAAGTTTTATCAGTAGTCTGAATAGTACATTGAATGTTCTAGTGTTTTTGGACTGGCGGGGTTTCGGAATTCAGAAAGCCACGCACGCCGTTCTTGAAGAAGTACCATCTTGGTGTTTAATTTAAAAGAGTCCACTGAGTTGTAGAGTAACGTTTATTTCCTTCCCTAACCTTTTTTTCTTACATGCGTACTTTCAAAGGCAATTCGTTCATGGACTTTCAATATAGATCCATTTATTTGATTTTTCTTGATTTTGAATATATTTTATCATTTCATAATGTTATGTATATGTATTTGCCGCAAATATCTATCGGGCAACAATCAATTTATTTGTTTGGACAGCCATTTCGGACCCAGTCCAATTTATGAGTTGATGCTATGATTCGATGTTCTCTTGGTTGGTCGGACGCTACAAACCGAAGAAAATGTGACTAAAGCGTCTTTATGGAATACTTCACAGTAAATCACATGTGAATGACTTGACAAAATATTTCTCCGGTAGCTCACGACCGGTTTATCGATCCATGTCCTCAGCTAGGCGTGTGTGTGTGTGTGTACGCGGTCTCTCTGACATGTAAAGAATCTAAAAAGTTATTGGATTTGCATGCCTGACGAGTGGTATAAACCGCCAAATTGGACGTGTGATTCCAGTGGAATTTGGGACCAATCATTCATATACCATTTATTATCTAATCTATGAAAATCAGCCCTTTTGCTGGGTTTGTTTTTAGGTTAGACGCATCTAATCCTCACAGAATTATACCAAATCATCACGGCAGTTTTTCGAGGTTAGCCTATATCGAATCGAATCCTTGACATACAACTTACGCTTTTTTGGTTAATATTTGAAGGCACAATATTCGAAAGAAAGTGGAAATCAACTTTTGAACCGGTGGTAATTAGAAAATAATTGATCAGAAGTTCGCACATTGGAAGACAGAACAGTTATCGAGCAGTGGTTGTAGAGGATAATTATATCTGAAAAAATCTCTTCACGTAAGGAGAGGAAACTTCTTAAAGACGTTGATAAATCCCATGATAATGCCTATTCACATTTTGATAAAATTACGGCTTTTGAATGTAATTTACTATATTGTCACATGAATAAGATTGTACATCTTGGTGCGAAAAAGGTAGTGCCCAGAGTCACCAGGTTTCACTGTTCCGTTTGGGGAAATCGGGTTAGTAGATGTGAACTTTCCAGGGCATTAGCACAATGGTTAAACTAACTATATTGATCGATTTGAACTGACTATCCTTCGAACTTGACCTTCACGCACAATCCTCAGTTCATCGATTCAACCATAGACTCGGAAGCACCATAGACTCGATTTTCGCTCACAAGTAACTGCGAGTTACATGTAGATAATCAATTGAGCCTGGTAGGTTTGTGACCGGTTAGCCCGTAACCTGCATGGAAGTCCTGACTTGGTGGAAGGCTTTCGATTGCAGTTAGCCGATTATCATCCGTCTCTCGTTTCATTGCTGTTGAGCCGAATGAATTGGCTATCACTAAAGACGACACCTGAACGAACATGAATTGGCAATTCGGTTCAGCCATGGTATGAGCTGATTGGCACAGCAGTAACGCCCACGACTTCCATACCATAGGTCCGGAGTTCAAATCCCGGATAGGATGGTGTATATGCACTACTGATGAGCTCCAATAAGAGTGAAACTCAAGCCTAGTGCTTCGGAATGTATGATTGACTGGAAGAGCTGAGAATGTGCTTGAAGTTGAAGTCAAAAGGATGGTCAGTTCAAATCAATCAACATTAAAATATTTCACACCATTACTGACAAGTAACTGAGTTACATGTCAATATACTAATTGCCATGCAGCAACAAGGCTGCCTACATTCAAAGTTGGATGGCAATGACCGGGTATTGACCTCAGGTCTAGCACCCCAAAACATGTCGGTACACTGACTTTTCTTCATCGTCACCGTCTTTGTTTTCTTTGAACTTGTTTAGCGAGTATAATGCTCTAATTATTCAACAAGTGGGCAAATTTACAACAAATCCGACTGTGCTATTCCTCCAACCAACTCCCCCCCCCCCTATTCCCTGATTTACGTACTTCAGATTCTCTCCCTTATCAAACACGCAATTCTGGCCACCGATTTGGCCACGTTCTGGGCATCGCGTAACAAACTCGAGGATATCTTGGATTCCGAAAGCGGAGTTGATTGGTCTCTGGACAGTCACAGGTAAACATTTTCGGGTCGTGTTAATCGGACATGAGTTCCATGAGTTGCTTCTAATCTGACAAATCCAATCAGCACGGTTGATGAGCGTGTGATTTCTGTCCATACCTTTAAGCAACATGGCCCAAACGGTGAACGCGATGATAACGGTATGTGTGTCTTTGAACGATTAGATCTGCAGCTACAAGTGTCATTTTTTCTTCGCTTGACCGATGACCTTCAGGTCATACGCTTCTAATCCGTAATCGAATGCGCTATAAATCGATTTTCAGTCATCCACTCGGATTCACTATGTAGGTTCTCGCTGCGGCACACAAAACTATCGGACAAACTGAGCTAGTTTTTCTCACTGACCAATACTCACTGGTATCGCAAGACCGTTAACAAACAAAATCGAGGAGTCAAATTAGATTATTCTGTAATTTGTTTTCTCAAAACTGCATCACACAACGTTTTGTTTCCGTTTGCCTCTGCAACCAACTTTCATAACAATTATGAGCAAGTTGTGTCACAACACAAGATTGGTCTGTCACAGCTGCGTGAGAGAGAGAGAAACAGACCCACAATACCACAGTACCACGCGTCCCATATTAGGGGTGTAAAAGACAAAATTGGTAAACAGTATCAAATCGGATTTGGGAACAAATCGGGTGACTGGAAGTGACAGACTGTTAACGTTGCGAAATTTCGCAGCCATCTGCACACTCACACCAGTTATCAGATCACGGAATCTGGAAGGTTGTTTTTTCCGACAATAACCAGTTCAGTGGCCCGGTCGATGTGTTTTTTGCTCTCACAATATCATGGATATATTCGTATGCAACAGCTTCACTTACTAAGGTGAGGTAGATCAGAATGGAATTGAAGTATGTTGATCGTAGTAAAATGAAACTGCGTTGTCATTTTCTGCGGCTGATTTATCCGACAACTCATGAAAATGTGCTACTACACATATCGTTTTAATTGAAAAGTGATATTGATGAGTTTTCATAGTTCTCTTGCGGAATGCCTCACACTAGTAGGATTCTGGCATCGTGCTTAAAGTCCAATATCCCCGATGAATGTCCGCAAAGAATGACGTAACAACTGAGCAAGTTGCCAATGATGTTTTTGTTTTAGAAAGTGATGAATGACAAAACCCCACACGTCACTTACACCAGCTCAATACATAGTTTTGATTGCCAAACTCAAAATCGATAGGGAGTATTGATCGAATGTCCAGTTTTTATTTGATCTTTGCACGCCTCAGTGACAGCCAATTTTTTCCTCAGTCTGAGCATCAAAGCGCCTGGGCAATGAATCACAATAAATTGTGATAAATTGTGGTTGTTGAATTAAAATACATATTTTTCTATCATTATCCTCACTCGGTACTTGTCTTGTGTGGTTTTGTGTGTGCGTGTGTGTGTGAGAGAGTTCTGTCAAACTTGTTGAGGTTGAACACTCCGTTTGTACGCGTTCTACTATCCGCATATCCATTTAGTTAGCATACAGTGAGTCTGAATTTTCCCATTCACCAAATGTACGCTACTGCCAGTCCGCGCACACTGTCAAGAATATTTTCATGCACAACATATTTCCAACCGTCATCCTGTTTTAATCTCATACAAACTGGTTGGATTTGTTGATAATTGTTGGCAAATCGTTGCATAACTGAACTCACCTATTTGTCTTATTGATCCAATTGGTTCAGACAAGAAAATGACGAGGACAAAAAGTACCGATGGAACGCGCATGGAGCGCATCTTTTAATTTTTCATTTGTGAAAGTTTCTGTGTCGTATGCAAACCAATCATCGAGGGGTTATATGCAATTTTGTTACAATTTTCCCGTGTTCAGTGATCAGGCATGTGAAGAGAACAGATGACAGTGTAAATTTGATTTTCAAATGCAATGAATGTTGGTTTTAATTTCCCCGGGATAGGGAAATGGAAGACCAACGTCGTGAAAAACTTTTGTCTGATTCGAATATTTTTGATATAGTTTGGAAACATGATTGGTTGGATAACAAATAGCGGAAAGCGTTTCACCTGGATCGATCCCTTGTGTGTGTATGAATGCGGGATATGTTAGCTATGGTGCATGACATTTTCCATTCAAGTATGGCTTAGGGTGTGCTTATCTCCAGCCTTCTTACGTGTCAGGCATACTGCTGGGGTTGTTCGCGTTCAGTTACCGGTTGTCTTTAATGACAATCCTCCTGTTTTACTTCTTTAAACGTTTCTTAAACATAATCAGAATATCTCAACCCACCAGTGTTTTTTCACGCTGCAAAACTGTACCCCAGTGTCTGACATTTTTTTCTGCTTAAAATACTAATAATTATCTATCACGGTAACACTTTGTGCTTCTTTGGATCTGTTATGACTGTACGCCCCTGGTTTGTGGAAAACAAAAGCCACCGAACTGGTGCAACGGGCTGACTTTAATTATGTAGACACGATTTACAGAGTCAATGGGTGAAATACCGATCAATAATCAACACTGGTAAAGGTCGATAGCGAGGTAGACCATTCACGTGACACTCGATGCGAGTGAGCTGCGGGACATGATTGGAGTTCTCATCACAACACCCTTTGGGCTTGTTTTATGAAAAGTGAATGCTACTCTGCCAAAGTCATCGCAATGGCCGTTTAATTAGCGAACGAATTCAACACGGTTGTTCGGAGCGGTGCATCGAACCTTTTGGACCTCGGAAACCGGTTCGCAATCAATTTCGAGGACGCAGTTTACGCTCTACTTACCGTCGTTGGGTTTTTACAGCAACCTCAATTCGTAGAGGACAGAGAGAGCAGTTTATGATGAAGTGGTTCTCTACAAGCACCTAGTTAATTGGGTATACGTGCTAGCATTCTCTTTTTCCTCTCAGCCTAAGGAGACCGGAGATGCCAATTGCGGTAAAAGGGTACAGTTTTCAATTGTGATTCTCACGCACCCCCCTTCGTTCAAGTGGAGATGAATGAGAATTCTCTTTAGGTTGTTTCTTTTTCTGATACGATTCTTGTCTGTGGAAGGTTTTTTCGATTGTGTTGACGGTGGTTGAAGATCAAGTAAGTGTTCTGAATTTTGCTTATTTCCCGCAGCATGTTCGGTTCGGGTAGAGAAAGCGTAAGAATCTTAGAGGCTATTCATTCCATGAAATAACAACTAACAGCATTGAACTAATTTTCGCACATCCTGTTGAACTAATCCTGGTTATCTCCCCCACCCACGCACACAAACTAACTGTTCTTACTTACCCGGGTTCGTTAGGTGACATCTATTCCATATTGTGCATAACTTCTCTCCTCATCCTACCCGTAATCAAGCTTTCTTTGACCATGAAAACTGGATGTCCAATCAATACTCTGATTCATAGCCCCAATGTGCTGAGTAGGATTGATTATTCAACAAGTAGTAACTCGGTTCACATCACACACACACACACCATTGCAGCAAATGTCACCGGGTCTCTATCGTCAAAACAGTGAAACTTTACAACAAGTAAGTCTCGTGTTAAGTTAAGGCAGCATGGAAATCATCAGCTGTTTCCACATAACACCAACTGTGCCCAAGCTATTCCCCTAGTCTGTGACGTCTTTTGACACCCGTCAGATTCTTCTAATGCGAGGTATCTCCTTACCTCAGGACAGATGGGTGACCGATAAAGTTATCCTCGATTGTATCAAAGCCTGTTCACAGTTCTCTCGTGAACTGACTCAGAAGTGAACATTTCTCGAGGCTGAAAACGTTACCCGGATAACGCTCATCTCTTCTGCTTTCTGATCGAGAACTATCTTAAGATTGCGTCACTTCTAACACAAAGATTTCTTGGCGGTGGTATCCCGGTAGTAACGTTACCCTTTGATTATTCGCCTCCTCCTTCTTCAAAATTGCATCATTGTGCATTCACTAGAAGAAAGTAAAAATGAAAAAATGAACAAATCTAAGCTCTGATTGTTCAAATTTCCGATAGTTTCCAGGGCTCACATTAAACCAGGGTGAAACGATGATCCTCAAGGGGTTTTCTGTATAAATCCATTGATGCGACCGAAGTAGTCACAGCTATTTATTTGTTTCTGCAAAATACCCCCATGTGAAACGGTCAAATGTTTAAAAAAAATAGCTAACCTACCTGGTGTTTTGTTGGTTTAATTCCGTCTTGCCTGGGAAGGAAATTGCTTTTGAATCGGTTAACAAGGGTTTGAGGCGGTGACCACATCAGTAAGCTAAACTATCTTCATACAACTTTAGCAACCCTCACACATTCTCAGTTATCCTTCCCAGTTTGTTGATAAGTCTAATAGATTCACTTTAGATGCAGTCTTCACCCTCATTCGTTTTAGTACTAATTCACTGAACAACTAACTCTGTTAAGTTAAGTCTGTTCGGTGTGTTTTTCTTGCCTAGTTGATTCCATTTCTCGATCTATGTTGTCTCAAAAACTGGAATCGTTTGCACGCTCCAAGCAGTTGTTAGCTTGGCTATCCAACTATTTTACTGATAGAGTACAAACCACTAGACTGGGGAAGCCTTCATCTAAACTCTTCTTAGTGAACAACTCCGAAGTTCTTCAAGGAACTGTGCCGTCTCCATACTTACTTCCCGCTTACATTTGTGTTTTACCTTGTGTCTCTCCTGTACGTGTTTTATAAAATGCAGATGATTTTGTGATGTATCAAAGCATTTCCCCTTCCTCCGATCCAATTTCCTTCACCGACAATCTTGGTTAAATTTTGTCATTCTTCTCCTCATGCGGCTAACCGTAAACCCCAGCAAAGGTGTTGAGTGTTTATATGGTTTTGCACACTCTCTATATCCGATAGACCCCAAAGTGATTAATAACAATCCTTTATCCAGGGTAGACTCTGTCAAATTCCTCGGTGCGAACTACGGATAGCAATCTTCATTGGTCAACCCACATCCACAAATGCATTGGTAAACTGCATCATCTATCATTTTAAGTTCAAAAGCTCAGGCAGTTTCGCGCTTCCTCTGTGTAGTATTGTGTTTCCTCATTTAACTTTATTGTTCACAAGTTAGTTTGTCTAGCTTACTTAAACAGCATTTCAAAGTTTTGCTCTGCGGTCAGAACAAATATGAGTCGCGTTTCTTCTATTCCCACGAATGAGTCTGCTCTCAGAGTATCATACAACTTCTTGTGTGACATTTGCGAAGAGGATTCTCTCAGATCTTGACCACCCATTGCACGCGGAAATGACATATTGTCGTTGTTGTTGTTGTTGTTGTTGTTGTTGTTGTTGTTGTACACACACTCTCAATTCCATCCATTTTACATCTCTTATACACGACTACCGAAACTCAACTATACCCTTTCTTGCACGTTTACTCATAAACAAAGAGAGGGTAACAAGTGAACTTTGTCTTAAACTTGGAATATGAAATGTCCCTATATATGTAGACACGGTTCCCATTGAACATGTTCTTTGTGATGGTTGAAGCTCACAGCTTTTTAACTGGGGCTTACGCTTCAGTGCTTGCAAAAGTTAAACACAATACAATACAATACAATATAAAACAAAACTTTGCAGAAAAGTTAGTACGCCAGAGCCAGTGGGCGTTTATAATCCTAATGCATTCACAGAAAATCAAACAACACGCTGTTCAATCCAGATCGTGTCATCTAATTCTCCGTGCTATCCACAATACATTATATATCATTCCTGTTTTCGAAAGCTTGCGGAGTTCGCTTAGATATTGGTGAATAAAAGAATATTATGAGATTTTCATCATCATGACTCATTCTGAATGCATATGAGCAAAAATATACCACTTGTAAAGTTAGTAATTTGTAACTCGATCTGTTTTCTGCTTGCATTTAGTCAAGTCAAGTCAGTAGTAGCTTCATGCACCCGGATGGGTGTATTTTCAGTAATTACACCATATTTGTGGATTCAAATTTACAAAATCGTTACATAATGAAACTGAAAGCAATGAGGTGTTTGTCAATGAAGCAAGCGGTTGCGCAATTCTGTGGAAATTTTGTCCTTGTCCTTGTCTTTAGAAGATACTTCCCCGCTACCTTCTGGAATCATGCAGTAATGACACTTTCGTGCTTGTATATAGGACAATGAAAAAATCAAAATATGTTAAGCCATCAATGGGTAAGAACAAAGCTACGGAAAATCCCCCGTCCGTCCCTATGGAACAAACGCAGGCAGTTGCGGGGACGAGCGACAGTCATTTGGAACGGAGGCACACCGCATGGAATAATCTTTCTAATGCCGATAGTCACTCGATCCAAAATAGAATGCCACATAAGAAAGCAGTGAACAGATAAACGAATTACGTGTCCCCAAACATGGTGCTCAGTAGTACCCAGTAAAATAATATCGAAGATTAGTTTGTCCACTCGCCTCTGACGCGAGAGCTCAACACAATAATGTCGTATAAATCGAGGAGTTTCATATGAAAATACTCCCAGAGGCTGATCGAAACTGAGGACAAATACGAATACAGAGAATGCATTCCTAATTATAAAGAGAGAGAAAGTTTGAGAAAGATGTAGGTTCACACCCATGTTCACGCTACATCAATTATACTCCAACGAGTGAGTTGAATAACCTTCATTGGGGAGAGTTACATGAATACTCAAATCGGTCATGTCAGTCAGAATTATAGTAAGCACTATCGATTCACGAGACAAAACTGGTGCGGATACTACCGCTATTTCACCTAACTGCTCAACCCTCAGCTAGCCTCGTCCACATCACTCCTTTCACAATCATTGATTCTCTATAGGGTTTTGTGTGTGTATATTATTACTGAATTTTCTTTACGTTTCTGGAAGAAAGAAGTTTCAGTTTGTGAAAGGCAATTTGAGGAGGAGGAAAAACGAAACTGATAATTGATAGTTTGACTTTTTAATTTTTCTGCTTTCCTCTATCACCCTGATCGATTTCTGCCCATTTGCACACATGAGCATAGTGATTAGATAAAACCCATCAACGATCATGACTTCAGTTGCCAATCGATGATAATCACCGTCTTCGTGTGGACATCTGAATTGTTGTCTGGTGTGATAATGTCTATAGAAGACAGACACGCACGTACACACGCACGCACGCTCACGCCGGTCTTATGAGAGATCGGCTCGATCTCAGTGTGACTCTGAAACTGTTAAACTCACCCGACCCAAAACTTCGCGGCCTAGCTTATCACATATTATCCATCACATATTATAATAGTTCGGGTGCACACACCCACACACACACACATATACACATACACGCGTCTTTGAGTTGCCAGCCACACGCGCTCGCTTGGTTACTTTGGCGGGGGTCAGGCAGGGGACTGAGTAACCCGATCTGCGCTCCTCTCACCTTGCCACACGTTGTCTTTACGTGTTTATGACGAATTTCATTCGGTACACATCAAACGAAACGTGAACTGTACAGCTGTTTTTCACCCTGTTGGATCTCATCGGCTCTGCACACCCCGCAGGCGAAGCGTGAACCCCGGGCTATCATTCGTAGAATGCACGCATACTACCCACTCGGTCATCCACTGTGCAGCTAATCCGATTGCTTTGCTTCTTCCATATAGTGAGGTTGCCCATTATTCATTATCCTTTATTCACTCTGTCCACAAATTGCATTCATTACTCGATCAGAATTGCCGGATGTCTTTTTTTGAAACAGCATCGTATTAATTTGAACACAATGCAGTCGGACACATTGTTTCACATGTGTAAGTTATTTTGATACGTTCACTGGAGGGATAACAATGTGACGAGCTCGTTTGACTCCCCCCCCTAGTGCTTTATTTATCGGCAAATTACAGCACTTCACTTAGCTCAGGGATGCGGATGCGTCCAACCCGGTTGGATTCTCACTATCGACCTCACTGGCGTGGACAGGTCTCATGTTTGTTGCGCTGTATTTCGCCCGCTAACCGCGTAAATCGTTTAGACATAATTACAGTCAATCAGCTCCGGTTCTGTGACTTGAGTTCTTCGTACACCAAAGGGCCTACAGCTATACCTATTGGGATTGGAACGCTCAAACAGCATTTGCTCAATTGGTGATAATTATTGTCCGGTGTATGAATTTTCAACAGTAGCTGAAGGTAGAGGCAATTCAGATACCTGACCACAGGATGAATTGCTTCTGGATGAAGGAGCTATTTACTCGTTCTTCGCTGTAGATAACATTCAGGTTTTGATATCCCCGGACAGGTCCCCCTATGATTGATAGGATTATAACGAAGGATTTCAGCACAGCAACCATATGATTCGTTTCGGCTCAGTACATATAGCGAACGCGATCGCACGTACCCTTATTGGTCCTCCACCGAATCAAGCTGGGCAATGTTCAGTCGATCGGTCAGGCGTCTGGCGTCCATGCGATCATCGTAACCATCTGTATTAGCCTCAGTCTTTGCAAATCAACTGTCCAGTTGAATAGCCCTAACAACCGGCAGTCCCACTATTTCACTGTCTTGCTGCCTGCGTNGTAAACATGCACCGTCACGTGATAGGTCTAGTTTCTAGAAACAGGACGCGAAATGCTGAGAGAACTATCAAAATGAAACGGAACTGCAGAAAGTACAGATTTGCAGGGAGAGCGATCAAGCAAACGAGTGCCGTTGTTTACTACATATTCACCATATTGGCCAATCTCTCGATCGGTAGACAAAAAAATGAGGAGAAAAATACTCGCCACCAATTTGTTTTTCATGTTGGTTATGATTGTGATCCGTGAGATGATATGCTCGGCAGGATAACCTGTGGGACACAGTGTGTTTCGGGGACCCCAGGGTGTGACCGTTTGGGACAGGAGAATTCAAGTGATCAAGATCATGTGTTCCAATTCCGATCTCAACTCTACCATCTCCGTTTTCCGCACCTCCCAAATCATCTTTCGATTGATTGCAGTCCCTCCCCCCCCCCGCCGGGTCGTGAAAATTGGTTACACAACTGTGAATTCAATAAATAAAAGGAAGGTAGAAAAGTGTTTTAATTAGCTCCCATGGGGGCTAATCTACATTCTCATTGTGATCATAGATGGTAACCATTTCATTCATCCGTGTGTATTGCATGAACTTAGCTTTAATTTGCCCAAATTCCAATCCCACTCGCAGGTAAATTTACAGGATCACTCGGTTGAGGGTAACTTTTAATAACTCGAAGATAATGTTGTCTCAGAGATTCAAATTGCTTTTTTGATCTCAGTCATTTTGCACATCCTGTTCAACTTGGGTTCATTTCAATCGGATACATTGTGTAACGCCCACTGCAAAGCAATGTGTAGCTATTTCATCCCTGTTAAGCCTCATCAGCCATGCGTGTCCACCAAATAAACTTGGACGCTTAAGATAGGCACCAGTTTAACTGGATTCACGTCTCCAACCCNCCAACCCCCTCCCATTTGCACTGTCAAACAGTAGTCGGGATTCCGTTAGGTCTAAACGGCAATGATTGACTGAGGTGGACTGATAGATCAACGCGACCAAAGAGATCACTGTGTAATGTGAACGTACTCCGGGCTCTCGCAGCGCACCGGAGTGAATGGAGATGCGCGACATGATGTCCTTCGGCTCGCATTCTCACAGCGGGAGACGATACACGGCTTTGTGGGCGATGAACGACAGCGANGAACAGCGGTACGGATACGGGTAGACAATCGCAGACAGATCTCCCGTGAGTTGGGTTTGAAGTTAAACCTGCAAGCCACAGCAAGCAAAAACCTATGAACCAAAAAGGTCCAGTGAGATACAAGCACTCACGGTAAAGTACTGCTGGCGCGGTTGCCAAGCATTACAGCTGCACAAATTTTAACGCATATTGACACCACAAGTCAACATCTCCTCTTACAGCTACTGTAGAAACTACGAACATTCATTGTAAATTTGGCGGTATCTAGAAACCAGCATCGAGATAACGGATACTTAAACTTTCCCATTTTGGAATGTGATTATACGGTGAGGGGAGGGGAGGGGGGTTTCGAAGCGATAAGGATACACTGGGACATTGGTTCATCTTTGGGTTATACCAACGCAAAAATATCAGTAGTTTGTTCGTTTCTCACGTTTCAGTTGCTCGTTCAGTAAACATTTTAACGTTAATCACGGGATTGAATTCTGATTGCATTGTTCCAATATGGGGTACAGTTATGCCCGCATTAGATCAACTAAAGCGGATAGGAGTTCTGTGTGCTGTGCACTTTGTCACGCTTCGATCTCCGGGG
>UZAN01043436.1:25787-41528 GCA_900618425.1 Echinostoma caproni
GCAGTACAACCAACCCCACCAGTACGAGCAGCAACACAAAAGCAACCAGTGCGACTAGTAAATCGAGTGACAAATCGGTCAAGTTATTCGATTTTCTAAAGAAACACGAAGATGAACTGCGTGAATCCCAGCCCGGTCCCGTCGATCTGGAAACATTTGTGCGTCAATTGCCTTCCAATGATCCAATCATACCGCGAGATCAATTACGCGTTGAATTCGTTTTGCATGCTCGAAGCAGTTCGTCCGTGAAACACGGTTAGTTTTTACTGTATGATTAGTTAATGAAAAAGTGCGATTTTTACCATCAGTTTTCAGTTAGGTCGATGAGAAACAATTTATAGCCTAAACAGAAGGGAAGCCCGTTCATCTTCAGCGGAGAAAATAGAAAATGCGAGAAATGAATCAAGTTAAAGGGCAGCAGATAGTAAATCGATCACTGCACCATCGAAAACATCCTTCTTCTGTATGAAACGAAATAATCTGATTTATTTCCAATTGATTATGTGCCTTGATTCGGACGGATCTCTATGCGGCTGTCGTTAACTTTGCACGAATGCATACATCGTTTTGTGGATCTGTATTTTTCGTGGAATTTTAAGTGTTCTATGCCTAATAACTATGCTGTGCATACTGTACGACAGTTAGGGTGCCACTAATTACCTTTATTGCCTTAAAATGAGATGATCGACTGAGAAGGCTGAGTAGCTGTACCCGGAGAAACAATAAGCTTAACAGTAGTGCATTCACCAGGCCCCAGTTTATGATTGATCGATAAAGTAGGTTAACCATGCTCTTGTATGAACACTTGTGAGAAGAACGTTGGTTATTACGGGAACACTGAGATAATAATTGACTCGTTTGACCTTTCTTGATTTTTAAATTGAACCCCGGTGTCCAGAAGTTGTCCTAGATTAAGTATTGTGTTGTAGGGCAAAGCAACAAAATCTGAAACTGTCCACCTGAAAACGCTCCGAATCGTCAAAAGGATTACTTCAATTGAATACGTCACTAGAAAATGACGGTGTATGTTAGTTATATCAAGCATTGTCTTTATGTTAAACACGGGTTAACAGCTTCTGGAACTTCATCCACAAAAGCCACTCAATCAGTCAGCTGATTTAAAGCCAAAGAATTGTGATATATGTAACTGTTTGATGTCACGTGACTCGATAGTGTGCGTGCGCACTCGCACATGCAATAGGATCACGAATCACACATTTCGGTAATCGACTAAACCGGTGCTCTTGGGTGGTCGATACCAGTGTGGGTTGCGTTCCCAGCTCGGAATGGTACTTAGTGCAGTGGTTGGAGAGGGATCATTCAGATTCGGACATGGTAGGAAAACCTGGAATCAAATGAGCTCAAAGGTTTCACTTGGAGAAATTGAGGTTCAGTTGCGATAGGAATGGGAGTTCACAGTCCGTGCGTCACTCACGGTGGCATCAAGGCCTTGTGGACGGTCGAAAGTGCTTCTATCTCCTTATGATGACAGAAGTAAATGCAGCTAGTTCACCGTTCGAGCAAAATGCTTGCTGCTGCTAGAACTGATATCACGATCTGTTTAAAGCAATGTAATCCAGGGGGTAATTCCGAATACACTGCAGACAAAACCGATTGTAATATTAAACTCAGTCCTTCTTATCACGCAAGCAATTTCAGTGCGTTAGCTGTACGGCAAATGAACTGGAATACTAGAATTTTGGTTTATTTCATTCGGAAAAGGGGATAAATAGTCATCTAAGCAACCTGTGCAAGACAAATCATTGTCGGCTGATCTTTTTCTTTGTACTTCGTGTTATTGAATGCATTTGATGATACACAATTTTTCGGGATGTACTAGGCGGTCAATCAAAGTAACGTCATGCGCTACACATAAAATGGGGTATATTAGAACGTGGTGGTGGGCCTGAAACCCTGGACTATGGGGGCTTCCTATGAGCAGAACAATGAAACATCCAAAAAGTGACCATGTCGGATCGTCCATCGTCCCTCGACTAACAATCAAGGTTCCATTTGTTTTGTTTTTCAGAGGTCTCTGGAATACTCGACGAAAATGCAAATAGCTAGAAAAGAAATAAAAGAACCCATCAGGGTCTAAAAGGAAACAAATCGTTCATTGCAAAAACTGGATTTTATTGATTCACTCAAATTTTCGGATGCGATTTCGAGTGTCCCCATAGTTTCATGGAGGAAATATGAAAACGATATCAGTCCAGCATCTTATTAAGAAATAAATTAATGTTCTCACTTATTTTCGCTTACTGGCGGCATGATATCAAGTCAAGTATAAGTTCTTTTGATATTCGTTCCCGGGATCCAACAAACCTGAAAGGTAGGGTGCAACGGAGTTGTGAAAAGCAGTGGTACGAGTATATAAACGTTTAAATATATTGCGCCTGACAGAAGTTGAAATGCAGCGAGATAGGGTTGAGTGTAAAACATGTGATGCATTGGACAAGATAAAGTTACACAGACAGTCACATTTTTTAAGGTGCTGGTTGAAAATAGAATTAACCAGCTCCTCATAAGATACAGCTCCATATCTAGAAATGCTTTTCAGAGAAGAGTAAGGGCGCTAACAGATAAGTTTCTAATATGTGTGGAAAATAGGTATGAGCAAAGAACCGGACCTTTAAATACCCCAGACTTGTTCAACAACGGTTTGGATTTCTTCCGACCTAACCTGATACACGAAGTTCTCTTCGAGAAGTAATCGGCAAGCCAAGCTAATAACTGTCTAAGACAACCAAAGGTTTCCAGTTTAGGAAGAAGAAGGGGACGAGGAATAGAAGCAGAAGGAGATGAGAAGTCCAGAAACACACATCTGACAGAATTTGCAGAGTCATTCAAGGATTTGGTAATTTTATGTAAAAGAGAGGAAACTGCATCTAACCCGCATCTTTTTAGTTTAATAGCAAACTGAAGAGGATCACATGGGACATCAATAGAGGACTGAAGGCGCTTAAGAACAACACGTTCTGCTAGCTTAAGTCTAACAGAAGTTCAAGCGATAGGACGAAAGCGTTTGGTCAGAACATTTGAAGTAGAGGATTTGGGAATGGGAACAATTGTTACTGGTTTCCAACAGTCGGGTGCACAGCAGGTTTTTAAGGAATTGTTCAAAAATGATGTGTATATTTCACTGAAAGAATAGGCCTCATAGCTCAGAAGGGAAAATAAATACCATTGGACGAACACTACATATGGTTTTCACGGTACGCAGAAGCTCAAAAGTTTCTTTATTCGAGACGGCCTCTACTTAAACGGCATCGTCCAGATCAAAATGGCGTGATCGCAATGTTTGATGGGTGGATAAATGCTGCACTACCACTGTGCAAATCCGTTGTACAATCCGACGTTTTGGATTTGGTCCCACACAGCAATTTGATACCTTGCCAAATCCGCTTACTGTTGTTAGATAGCAGAGGCTGGTAGGCACTTGACTGTGAGGCATCTGATTTCACCTTTGATCAACTTGGTCTAATACTTGACAGCCGCTGAGTCTCTAGATTTGTACAATCGTTCCTTCTGTCTTCTGAATGATTTCAAAGATGGAGATGCTATTCTGTCATTACAAACAAAGAGTTTCAAAGGGCAGAATAGGCCAAACGTGTGGTTAAGTGTTTCAGTGAATAAGTTGACTGCGTTGCGTAAAGAGGGATAAGAAGAAAACCACGAAGAAATGACACTAATGCAACGCTTAAGAAGAAGAGTTTCTTCGGAGAGATTGCGAAGACCAATGGTGACTTGGTTTGTTCTTGCGAGTGCATTGTGAACGTAACTACTGTAACTATACTGTAGGTCTTGTGAGAATCAGTGTGTGACCACTAGTGAAAATAGGTGTTGTGAGTTTTAAGGCAATATGTTCTGGGTGATTAGTAATTACCTTGTCTAAAAAAATCACCTGTTGTGGGGTACAAGCAAATATCAGTTAAGCCAAATAAGTGATGGTATATGTGGATGCAATATTCCAGTCGCCAACAATGATGTGGAGACTGTCGTCTATAAAGGGAACGCAAGACGGAATAAATACATCCAAGAAGGATGAAATGTGAGACTGGGTACAAAAGGGGAAATTATTTTACTTCTCTATCGTGAAAATTTAGGGAAACATTGAACAGCTAAGCAGTCGATGCCATCGATGGAATAATCAAAAAGAATTTCAGACTTGCAGCTCCAGGTTGAGTTGAAGTACGTGATCATTCCACCTGTTTCCTTCTTGCAGTGCTTTCTGTCCTTACGGAAGCATTGAAAACCATTGATACCAATTAGTGAGTCCTCGGCATTATGGCCTAGCCAGGATTCTTGAATACAAACGACACACATGTTGCGGTGGATGCGTGAATCAAGGGTGCATGTTACATCTGTCATCTTTGCGAAGAACGACCGGATGTTCGTGCTGACCAATGATGGCACAGTCATTTTCGATGGTGGTGTGCGACTAAGCACCGCTTGCCGGCCACCGCGCTTGCGTTTCTTCACTTGAGTAGGAATCCGAATCCAAAGAGGACATAAAAGACATGTTTGAAACTAATTAATTAACAGGAAATATTTGCAAGATAGTTGAAGTATCTTTTACGTTACTGATTAAGATGTTGGGAACAGGTGATCCGGAAGTGTTGATGGCCTTCGGTTAATGGAAAACAAAAATTCAATGTGTTTTTCGGGTTTAAAGAAAGGTTACCGCCATTGGACCATTCAGAAGTGGAACTTATGGTTGATTCAAGGGGGTTCGTTGAATGCATTGTTGTTGTGAGATAAACCACCAAATACTATATCATCAGCATATTGAAATGTGAAAACATTTGGGTGACTGGCAAATTTTGGATGTAAAAGGAGAACAGAAAAAGGTATAAAACTGCACCCTACTAATGCAGGGTTTACAGTAACAGTAGTCGACCTGATATCATTGAGATAAATGAATTGGGTCAATAAAATGCTCTTGCATTTAATTCAAAAGATGTGGTGGGAGATTATGTTGCCGTAACAGTGACAATAGGGTGCTTCTGTCAACAGATTTAAACGCGTTTGTGTAGTGCAAGAAACAAACATGATCAATTTTGTTTTTCGTTCTTAGTGGGTAAAACATTATGTAAATGACAAAAAAGCGCATCTAAAGTAGAGCAACGATTACAACAGGCAAACTGATTGGAATAACTGAAATCAGGATTAGAAAATAGATGCATATTTCATAACAATAATTGAAGTACACTGAAGACTGAAATTTCAGAATCGGAGAGTAGCTGTAAGTCCGTACCGGCAACCATTGATTTTAATTCCATCAGATTGGCCAGATGATTTTGTTGTAAGCGTATCTTGCATGCACTGTTCTTCGTCAAGAATTTTGGCTGCATTTACCATATATTTTAGGTAAAACTTTAATTAGACAATGATCGGAATTACTCAATGGTGCACGCTTGAAGGTACAAAAAATGATGGTTCATTAGCGAAAATGTGGTCCAAGGAGGCATCATTTCCAGTGGAAAACTGACAATGTTCTGAAGGGACATAAGTGCGTAAAAACGCAGATTCGATATGTTGAAATTGCCAGCAACGATAAATGCAGATGTGACAGATTTCCTCAACATTATTGGATAGAATATATCCAGGAAGGTAGACAACTCATCAGGAGTATAGTCAGGAGTAATGTGTATACTTGAAGAGATGATCGAAGAGTGACGCAAGTGAAAACGTGGTTCATATTCCACAGTTATACAAGAAATGTTTTGTGTACAGTGAGTGAATATGCATTTAGTGGAGTTACAACACGACCGGCGCATATATGTAATGACGCCGCCACCTTTAGTTCTCCTTCCTGGTGATCTATCTGCACGAAATAAATGGAAGTCTTCGATCTGAACTAGATATCATCGACGGATTCTTGTAACCAGGATTATTGGAAAGGTAGCGCACAACTTTTGGAATGCTCCCCGTAGTCACTCAGAATACCGATTTCCGATAGCTTAGAAAGAGTTGAACAGACATTCGACGACAGAATGGTAGGAAAACCAATGCTCTTCAGGTTTCGGTGCTCGAATGCAACTTTCCAGGCTGTGCTATATTTTCTCCGTTGACCAATTGAATTTTTGATGATCTTATTTCTCACACAAAGAGAAGAAGCACGTAAGGACGATCAGTTGATATATTCCACGGAAATTAAACTGAGCCCGTTGTAGGTAATCAGTGAGGTCAAAGTAATTGATACAAAAGTACATTCAGTGGTAATCTGTGATGAAAAAAATAAAGCTCCGACGATAACAAAAAATGATGGCCAATTTCAGGGCCCCACCTCGGACGGGTAGTAGACTTTAAGAAAAAGGGCCGTAACCTTAGATTAAGCGCCTAGATGAAATCATCAGCTGCTTGCTTCGGCACGTTTATTATGAAATAACTAGTGATTATCTACAGGATCCAAATTTTACTTTGAAATCGTTGAATAATATTTTACATAAACATATTTTACTGAATCAGGCGCATTAGTATGATGCTTAATTTTAGGGGATTTCCGGCTGCCAATCATCATGTTTTTTTCATCTCATTGTATGAATAATATAGCATTTTGAACACCGTTTCGCAGTTAACGACTTAATTAGTATAATCTAAAACTGTGAAAAGTCTACCTTATTCTGCTATGTTATGCGGTAAACTTGGAGCTCATTCGCGTGCAAATCTTCTGACGTAGTCGACATTATTGACCTGTATATATTTACAGCACTATTAAACAGAGATTTTTGCGTCTCCTCTAAGGGCATTACCAGTTATCGCCACACAATGTATACTGGTTCGATTAGACTCCGCCCCGATTGTCGAAGACCAGTTTTGAGTTCCATGAGAACAGAGCACCCTATTCTCCGGAGAGTTGGTTTCATTTCATTGGTTGAAATTGAAATGAACTGTCCTTGGTATGATTACAGTTAGAAGAATCATCTTAAAACTACAGTTGTTAAAACTACGCACCCCGAGTGAAGACGTCCTTGCCAGTGTGTCCATTGTTGTGATCGTGATAGGAGGGCTGATGAACTGAGCTCACGGAGCTTAATTGAANAATTGAAAGCTTTGTGCGATCACAAAGACTTATTCTAAATACATCTATTTTGTCAAGTTGATCTGACACAACAAGATGATCATGATCAGTAAAAAATGAATAGAAGCTGGTTTAGTACTGCAAATTATTTTCCTCCTCCGAATTCTTAACCATATCTACATCTGATTTTCACACATGGAATTTCTCCGGATTAGACGAGAAGTCCGATGTCTCATCAATCCAGCTGACCAATAATCCGCCAACAGTCACGTCTTTGTACAGTACTTCTTGCTGCTATTGTGAATGCGTTGTATTCACGTGCGGCTTTGATTAACCTTTTGATAGTCCCGTTGAAACGAACACGAAAACCGTAAAACAAGCCCCAGATTGAAATATGCCCAAATACCGTTCGTCTACCACAAATTATGCACGAAATCCTGCGCCACGGAGAACATAACATGATTTTAATGGGCATGGCGTTCTTCAATCTCCTCAGCGAAGTGGCTTCATGCAGGTAGATCATATTTATTTTCTCGATGAGACACGGGCAAAACGCCATACTTAACCAGCTAACGTGGCACACGGAGAACTGCCAAACGCCCATGCAACGTGCTGAGATGAGAAAGGAGGAAGGGATAGACCGACATGCCAAAGAACCTACTTCAGTAAATAAACAGAAACAAAACCCCCCTAAGCTCCGGTAATATCTGTTCGGCTGGTGATAAGACGTTTGCAAGCGCACTACCACCACCAGTGGGAGTAATCGTTCGAAGCGTAGTTGATACAGGATATTTTGTCGTGTATCGGAGCCGGTTATTTTTGTGCTAACCATTGCATGGATGGTGCGAAATCTGGCGGTGCAGCTCCTGTATTGGTTCCAATTGGTCTCAATCCAGACAAATAGTAGAATACCTGTAAACCTAAACGTACACATATGCTGACGTGGGGCTTAACATCCAACGAGTCACGATAAGTTATTCCCCGGTAAGTACATACGGTTTATTCGTTTTTCTTTCGCGTTTGTCACATTAACTACGTGTGTGTGTGTGCGTGCCTGTGCGTGCTTGAAAGTATGTCTGTAATCACCAGACCTGAGTCGATCGATTAGTTGCAGTGGCTAAATGCAGATAAAGGTCTATCCCGTAGGGAATTGGATTACACAGGACAGTGTGGGATATCACATCGGTGAACTGCTTCTCGGACCGTAGAACCCTATACTGCCCTCATGTGCATCCGTAGCTATCTCCGGTTTGTATCCTATTTTTCTTTATAAAGCGCGAATTCTTCAATTATTTATTTACCAATTGAATGTTTTTACACAAGGACTAGCCTATTTCAGTGTTTCATTCTGTTGCACTGATGTGTATTCAAACAATATAATTTGGTTCTTGTTACATAGCCAATTGTTCCTGACGCACAAATTTCATGTTTTCTATCGGTGGGTGACGTTCAATCCACATTTACAGTTAAGGTGTTTCTTAAGTGTTGTCACACTTTTTATGATACTCAACACCTGAAATTAATATGCTAATAACCGCGGCTTCAATGATCGCTCATGGTTCCAGGTAAAAGGCCTCGACACAGCGGGATGGTCAAGCCTTCTGATTTGAAAAAAGGCAGTCCAAGCGCTACCAATGCCGCTCGAGCAGCGAAAAATCGTGGAAAAATGCGCGAGAAGACCAAATCGACCGCGCAGTTGAACACGATCAACCCAGTTGCGGCACCGAACACGTTTCCATTACGCGGATCTAGAAGTATGGGTTCTTTAAACACGACCGTAAAAGCCGGGGAAATTTTCGGGCAGGTCCCGGAAGAACTCTGGCCGGAACCTTGTCTGCCTCAATCACTGATGGTTAGTGCACCACTGTGCTGAGAAATGTTTTGCTTTTTAAATCCACCTCTTTTCTGTTTGAGATAATAAATCTATTCTAAAAGCGTGTGTGAGAGAGATTGGGTAGAAATTGTATTCTTATTTTTGTGGTATTGTTCAGTAACTTAGAAAGGTTCAGTTAGATCACCATTTACCAAAATGTGAGTTGAACACAGCGCACAACACAAACCAAGCCACTATGGTTCGAGTGAAACCGGTATGGCTGCCAACTGAGATAATAATACGTTAAGTGATCAGATGTTAGGGGTACCTGTTTTGTGACAAAACTCCACACTAGGTTGAACTACAGGCCGATGATTTCTCGAACTCAAGGACATAGTGTCCGTTTTCACAAGCTCACTCTGCGTGCCTCTGCTTACTTGTTCTTTGGGTGCGGCGTATAAATGGTCCCATAAACTTACAGTTATTATTTATGGAATACTCCCATAGGAATATCAAAAGCCGAACAATATAGCGAACAAGCTTGTTTTCGTAACTTCGTCTTCAGGCCTTTATAGTTATGTGTATGTTTATATCCAATGCAGAAATAAATGTGATTAGTCCATAGAGGTTAAATATGAAAAACGACAGTCTATCAAGTCTAATCCAGCGATTCCGTGAAAACTACTCGATTGGACTGATCGGTAAAAGGAAGTTGAATCATTTCACACCTCGTGGATTCCAATCAGGTGGGTAATGTGGTGGTGATAGTCTTCGATCTCCTTCTATTTGGTTTGCACCTATCTTTCGATCCTATTTGATAAGTATTTGCCTGTTGTACCCATACCCGCTGCTCTCTGGATCAGTTCGAGAAGACACAGCCTTCCACGGCCAACACTATAATCAACACGGTCAGTGCCCTTTAGATAATTCAGACCACTTTTGTCATGACCAATTGGAGAGTAACAACCATTTACGCAACTGATGCAATATGTTTTAATCTTTGACCAATCATGTATGGTTTTGTCTTTAAATGACTTGTGGGTGGATAAAATTGATGATAAGGAACACGAAAAAATATCCAAGTTATCTATGGTTCCAAATTCTTTCTTCGATATATTTGGGTGCGACAATAACTTCCACGATATTCGATATTTCTCTTACAGAGCGTTGATTTGTCGGGTCTGATTCCATCACGCTGACAACCGCTCACTCCACGTAGCTGGTCGCGCAACATAATGCCATGCTTATTCACTGGTTGGACGTATATGTGTATTTCAAATCCTTCACTTGTTTTATGGTAGCAAGAGCAAAAATTCCATACGGGAAGAATCATCTGATGCTCCCGCCAGTCAAAAACCCACTTTTGCGCTTTTTGCCCAATGACTGGACTGCTGAGAGGGATATTCCAGTCTGTCTTCAGCCCTGTTTGCCTTTTTATCTCAATCCCATACCCTCGATACAGAGTTTATTTGTGATTGTGTATTACACCGGTGTGAATGTGGAAGGCATATTCCGTCGAACCGTGGTCAATCGGAATATCTGCGCTATGCGTGACAAGGTGGACGAGAATGAACTGATTACACCCAGTATATGCCCACCGATCTTGGCTGCATGTGTCCTGAAAGTGAGTGGCCCTCCCCCCGATGTTGTATGTCAGCATGCATGCCTGCCCCCGAGTTCAGGCGAGTCTCATTGATCCATATGGTTTGCACTATCGATCTTATTTTCCCTCATGATCACGTGACTAAGATAGATTATTTATTTTGTTATTTTATTGCATGAATCAGTAAAAGGGGAAATCCCCATATTAGAAAGCGTACTATTAAACAGAGAGTAAGCGAACATATTTTAAGATTCAACCTTTGGAATCCTTGTTCAAAGAGTGAAAAACTGTCAGTTGAGAGAAAAACAGAGTGGAAAAATGATCTACAACTTGGTAGTTGGGGGAAAAGTAAGACTGAAGCAGAGAATTATGATATCTAGTGACGTAAATCTGATAAGGGTGATTGTTTTTACATGTGCGGGATGGGTGGGCATAAGGTACGGGAAGGGTAATTGCCAAGGGAAGCTCCGAAGTACAATAATCACAGTTGCAGTGGTAGTAAACTGATAGTGAGTTAATTGCCCAACGATGGACTACTGACTGCAGATTTGAGGTTAGTGAAGTATCAATGAACCGGATGGCCTTCCGTTGAAAACGATCAAGAAGAGAAAGCGTAGGAAACAAAGCCCGCACTCCACCTGCCACTGCATGATTCCAGAGCAAGACCGATTCGGGCCTTGTAAAATACAAGATAAGCTGGGAAAAAGAAACTTCTGATGCAGAATAAAATTACTCTTGCGCAGCGCACGAAAAGCAAGCTAATATATAAAACAGGACTAGCATACAGTAATTCGAGAAAAGAGAAAGAGGTTGCGAAAAGCAGTTGGATAGAATCAAAAGATAAGTGGAGAACGACTGAATGGCATGTTAGAGAAATTGAAAGATGGGAAGATATGGGAGCATCGAGCGGTTGTCCCAGGAGGAGATGAGTTGGGTATCGGAGTTCAGTGCCACACTAAATGCACTATGGGCGCTGTCGCTGTTGGTTTAGGAACAGAAAATATTGCTGTAGGAGTGGATTTGGGGAAGGTGTCGTTTTCGGCAAAAGAATGGATTGGGTTATGAGTTCTGGAAAAGATGATCATTGAAAAATAGAAGAAAGAAAGTGGGTGCAAGTACTGAACTTTGGGGAAGCCAAAATTCGCCAGGGACGTTTGAGAAAGAACTCTATCTGCTTGAATGGAATTGGTTCACTTACTGAGGAAACTTAATTTGCAAGACACGATAGCCGGGGGAGCAGTTTTGCTAGTAGAGCCTTCTACTTTCGAGATATCAGGCGAGACCAAGTGTAACTGAAGGCGAATGGTACACCTCAGACTCAGAAAACACCCATGAATCTCTCTCTCTCATAAAATTGAACTTCTCGATAACGAGGTCCATCTAATTTATACCAGTCCTGGTCAAACATTAGCATTGTTACTGAGTACCTAACTCATACTCAACTTATAAACTGAATGGCCTTTCCGTAGAATTCATGAGATTTTTGCGCACACTTGTTCTCACTGGCAGAGTTTAGTGGTCAATGGTCAAAGATGAAAAATTTATTATGAGAATAAACTACAAGACCATGCTTCTCTCGTCCCATAGGTTCGTGTTTTGGTTAGGAGATAGTGATGCATACACTTCCTTGTTTAAAATGTCATATGATACGTGATTCTCCCACTGCTGCACACAGCTTTATTTATGTTAGAATGTAAGGTGTGCTAATGCTTCATCGAGTCTTAGGTTGAAATATTCAATGCTTGGCGCACAGACGACGTGGGGTGGGAGATAGTTTCAGATCGAACACACTCCGGCTGCGAATAACTGACACCGACATTCCAGTGGGCATTTTGAGACCCCTAGTTGGAACGGATGTCCTGTAAGATGAACGTTGGGTGATAACTTTAGCAGCGAGCAACAGGAATGGTTTGGATTTAGTATTATTTGGCATATTATAATCATGTCTCCTCTGATAGGCCGGAGTGTTTGGAATATAATCCCAGCGACTTCATTCTCTCTGTGTAAGAATCACGATTCAGCCCACTAACCATTTTGGTGGCCATCCTTTGTGGACACTCCGGCATTTTGCAATCACGTTGTAGCCGTGGCTCGTTTGCTTGCATAGCGTACTCTATGGGTGGGCGAATGTACGCAGCTGCGGGAAAAGCGCTGACTCAAACCGGCCAAACACCCGCCTAAGCAAATCTACATTCTTTACAGCTGCGCTCGACACTTTGACGCAGTTGAGTGAGCAGCTTAAGTTTTCTTGCATGATGATGCCCAGGTCCTTCTCACTTGAGGCTTGAGGCAGTTGGTTATTTCCGAGGAAACACGAAACTCTCCCTTTGTATAGTAGAGAGAGAACCTTACACTTTGGCACATTAAATTCACTCTCGTTCAAAACAGACCAGAGATGAGCTGCTTTTAGCCTTTCTTGGAGTGCCAGCGAGCCCGCTGGTTGCGTCACTGAATTCCAAATTTTTGTGTCATCTGCAAACAGTAATGATTTTAAGATCGTTTTCAAGTGTTTCTACAGAACAAATTATTTTCTCTCCAGAAAACAAGCCCTTTAGTAGGGTTCGCTTGTATTGTATTGGACAGAAGATTCTGAAGTTCAGAAACTGTCCGGTCCAATTTGGTTTGTGGAATGTAGACCTGAGAATAGATTCATCTTCCCCCCTCGTGAGTTTGACATCCATGAGTTGAAAGGATGTCTTAGATTCATGTTCTACGGTAAATGTGATGTTAGGGTGACAGAAACTCAAAGATTTTAGCATTTATTTGGCATTATTCTTGCCTTTGACAACAACAAACGTGTCGTCAACATAATGCTTATAGAAAAAAGTCTTATGTATTGACTGGTGATGGTCCATGAATATATCGGTTAACAGTGGTCCTAGTGAGCATCCCATTGCCACAACATCAACTTGTCGATATGTGATACCATTGAAACAAAACTGCACATCTTTTATACACAACCGCAGCAGCTTCTTGAGATGAGATAGTACACTGAGATTACTGGCGTGGGAGCACATAATATCTATTATCTCTTCAAGGAGGACGTTCCTGAATAATGAGCAGACGTCATACGATACCATGTATTTCTTGGAAACACTTAGCGTCACCATTTCGTCCGACAATTTAATAGAGTCCTTCAAACTGTGTTGCAAACTTGCGCCTCATTGGATCTATCACTTAGGCCAACCATTGTGCCAACTTTTGGGGTGGTGCACCAATCATAGAGAGTATAGGACGTAGTAGCATCCCCTCTTTGTGAACATGGGGTAAACCGTACAACGGAGGCAGCTGCGAGCCACGAGGAAGAAGTTGGGTAACAGTGATTATCACAAAAATGTCTCAATCAAGCTCACACGGCAGATTAGTTCTGCTAAGAAATTGTGGTTTCACGGTTATAAAAATTACTTGCAACTACATCGATTATTTCATCTGATTCGAGAGGAAAATATTTACCCTTGAAACAATTAATGACTCTCTAACACCCGTCTTTGTGTGTGGGTAAGAAGGAATACTGCCTTAAGCAAAAGCAACTAGATATAGTTGATGGGACATCGAGAAACCATCAATTCGTTCCGTCCGCCATTGGGACGCAAGTGACCATACGCATACAACGTTTATTGATTCTCAGGCAATACCCATTTTTTAGGTTATTTTGCCGCAGACGGACACATAAAGCCCCCCCCCCCCCGATAAATGTCTAGTATTGATTATTCAGAATGTTCCACAGCTCATTGGTGTTAAAGCCTACTTGCAAATTGCATATCGAATGCTAAATACCAATCCATTAATTATTCCTCTTAAAGTGATCAATGGAATTCAATCATTTCAAATAAGAACACTGTACTTGACTAACTTCTCTTTTATTGAGATACGCATAAACTGTCGTAAAGAAAAAAATGACTGTCATAATCAATGTATTGTGTGTACATTTATTACTGAACCACATCTGCAACCTGGTCGTTAGTGACTCTATTCTACTAACGATATGTTCATCAAATTTATTTTGCATGAGCTTCTGTGTTTAACTCCGTATTTTATCGTGTATTTTGTGGTAAGAAGTTTGCCTTCAGGAACACAAAATAGATGAACATACGACTAAATATGATGCCAATTGGAGATGATGTAAATCGCTGTCGGTCCTATAATGCTCTGACCTTTTCTCGCCGTTAGAGCCAAACCCTCACTGAATGTGTCTACTTATGGCGGAGGGGGGGTGCAACAGTTTAGTTTTGACCAACAACAGAGCCGACTTATCCTGTGTACCTATAAATGCAGTGCACAATCGTTAGAATTACAGGAGTTTCAGTCACATCAGGTCGGGGGTACAAGAGATTCACAAATGACATCGAGATCACTGGATCAGGCAATTGGACACAACCCAGAGTATATGGACACCGGACGGGGAAGTGGTGAACGGAGTTTAAATGCTTATCTAAGAGCTGCTTCTTGTCTGCTTTTTCATACGAACTACTCAGAACTCTCTCGTATAAAATGGTCTGGCTGGTGCCTTTACCATTTCGATATTTTACACCCACAAACTGATGTTGTGCACTATGTTCCCACTTTTGCATAATAGTGTTTCCTTCTAACTAAAACCGATTTGCTTCGTCTTTAGTAAGCAAAATATTTTCCATAAATCGCTCATCTCTTCTCTTTTGATCATGAACCGCATCCTATGAGAATAGAAGTTCTTCCACGAAATACCCTCTCATGTGCTTGGTGATGAGAATTGGGATGATTGGATGGAGATCATTCGTATGTCCAACTTCGCTGAACGTGCAAAGGAGGTACAACGGTAAGTGTTTTCAATATTTACTTATCACTCAGGGAAATATGAATAACAAGAATCGGATGTCTAACACGGAAGAACCATATGAAAACTGAAATAGCGCCTGCTGTTAGGTCCCTAAGAAACAACAAGCAATCCGTCGCCACCTCATCGCATTTTAGGTTCTTATTCCGAGAACATTCATCAGATCAAATTCAGTTGAATTCACTAGCTCATCGCTATTCAATCCGAGTAATGTATGCCAATATTTCGTTAGCGGATATCTCGTACAGACTCTTAATCTTGGATTGCTGACACATGCACAGTGTTCTTGTATCGCTCCTTGAAAGTCACAGTTATTGTAACCGTTTGTTCACTAGTGAATGAAATGAAACAGTTAGTCAGGGAATACGCATGCATCTAGAGACGAAGACAGAGGGGTATGAGTCTATTTGTTTATGTTAGCAGACGGTACAGGCAAGCACAATCATATCATGCCCAGCAGTGCAATTGTGACTCTGATCCACTATGAC
>UZAN01043439.1:17540-34450 GCA_900618425.1 Echinostoma caproni
TATATATATATATATATATATATATATATATATATATATATATATATATATATATATATATATATAGAAAACATCCTTTCCCTTTGGTCCATGTGAATAAAACAAGTAACACAATATGAGCAGAGTTGATATTGGCTATCAATTTTGCGTGCTCTCAATCAGCCGTCTACGCAGATTAAATAGGTCGAATTTTATCATAAGAATACTATACATGCACATTTACATAATTACATGGGTTCAGGGAGAAGGTACTGGGTTGTTGAGTCCTTGCCAAAGTCATTTGGGTATGAGTGGAAGAGAATGACGGGAATGTTCGCAGAGAAACAGTTACGTAATGGAAAATGATTAACCGTGTTGGAAAGAGTGTTGGACATGGTTACGTAATACCAAAGTAGATACCAGCAGAAATGAGTTCAAACAGATGTAGAAAGTTAACGGAATAAAAAATTTGTCAATTAAGTAGATCAAAAACAGTTTTGTAATAAGAAAATGAGAAAGGTGAAGTGTCAACGCTGAGGAAAGGGAACAGTTGAGATGATAATGGAAAGGAAAGGGGAGGGGAATTACCATGGTAATAACAATTGCATCACAAAGGTCTTTTGCACGCATAGGTCCATATTTGTCCATATATGGTATTCTTATGATAAAATTCGACCTATTTAAGCTGCGTTGACAGCTGATTGAGAGCACGCAAAATTGATAGCCAATATCAACTCTGGTCATATTGTGTTACTTGTTTTATTTAAATATACATATATAAATACATAATAAAGGTTACAAAAAATACTATGATTACGAATATCATAATGATAGCTGTTCCATACCGGTAACCGGCAATGTGAACCTCGAATCGGGACACATGTTATGCGTCAGAGAAAAGCGTGAAATTCCATTCTTCGATGTGCCCAAACGTGATTGGATGCGCTTGGCAAACAGTTGTTCGAATCTGTTGTTCACACGGCAGTTTTGTTGGTCACCGACTCAACTGCACAAACTTTACCGACACACAGCGAGAGAGGAAAACGGACTAAAACTGAGGTCAAGATTCTCTACCCAGGTTGCTGTCATCGTCACTAATCGCATTCGGACTGAGCGACGAGTCACATTTCGCGCCCGCTCTCCTATTCCCGGTTGTACAATGTCCAAACTGCGCTTCTGTCACATATGGGTTTATTGGCCCCGAAGTCCGGTACATCCAATCGATCATCTGTTGTTAGGCTATCGCGTTATTGTTGTTCTCGGTGCAGTTGAAACGTTTTGTGTCAATAAAAGGGTTTTTTTCGCATAGCTCGACCAGTTGTTCTCCTTCGAAATTTTAATTCTGATAGTTCACGTGCTATGAAAACGGAAAAACAGACGAATGAAAAAAATAATAAAAATGCCTTGTTTGTTTTAGTCACGTGTAACCAGGTTGAAATAAGCTCACATTTGTCTGTTTACTCACTTCATTGGAACATAAACAACCAAGGAGGTCTTCGATTGAACGATGAGTGCAAGTAAAAGCACTAAAACCCGGGGATTTGCTGTTTACCTATTGAAACATAATATTGTCATAACAACAATCCATAAACAGGTAATTTAGTCCTGATTTTATCTTCGCAACGTCGAAATGCGTAAGTGAATATGAGGCTTGTTTGCGCAAAATCTCACATCCACCAAGATGCGTATGAACTTTTACACTCTTTGTTATACACAGTTTGATCCTATGGAGCGAGATAAGACCACATGGGGACTTGAAGAATTCATCCGAATTCACGTTTGTGACTTGAAAACCGGAGAGATACTTTAATAATGAATGCAGTTTTCCGGAATCAGACTACTTGACCCCCACGATGCAATCATAAGCGTTTGTTCCATGCATCCTCTCTACCATGATCAGTTCTCAAGCTGGTTCGAATGTGGTAACTGTGAGAACGTTGTAACCAACGCGTAGACATAGTTAAATTGATGACTCACGTAGGCTCACTTTGCACACAGTATAATCTGATCCACCTTGTACTGGATCAAACAATATTTATTGCGCTGCCGATAAAATTGTATTTGGCCAGTTGATGAATTCTCAAAAATCAGCTTGTGCCGCAAACTAAACTAACAATCTTATTCTTCCTTATTCACCTAACGGGGAATTATTCACGAGGAGACTGTTATCCGAATGCATTCGAATTCGTCTGTAAAGTAATGGGAATGAAATTGTTTATTGCGCTCGAAACAGTACCTATTTCAAAGGGGACATTCGTCGTGTCTATAGCAAATGAAGCGTGAACTGAAAATGGAAATTGAAAAACGGTCTGATCAGCTGTCCGGTGACCGCGTGAATAGTATATACTTGCCTTCTCACTGAGAGTTCCAGGGGTTAGATCCTTGGTTGGGCTGATGGATTCGCACGTCTGATGAGACTAAACCAGGTCGAAACAGCTGTCTTAGCTTTCCAGTTCACGTTTCATTTTCTATTTGTACACGATGAATTTTCCCTTTGAGATTGAATCAAATCCTCCATTACTCACATGAAACAAGTATTTATTTCAGTAGAAGACTGACAAAAAGCAGTATTTCTGAAATGATGAAACAACAACTTTTTGGCATCCAATCCCATGAAGCAAAACCCTAAAAAATCACGTGTTTCGAGAAAAAGTTACCAATGGAAGTGAGAAAATTTGACCACAAATAAAAACGATTGATTCAACACAACTCAAACAACACTTCACATAACGTTACAATATCAAGCCTCCCGAGTCAATGAATGGTCAACTTCTAAAAACAAACAGACCAAACATTTTTGAAACAGTTGAGCACGGTCTTTGATCATACTTGAGAGAAAGAAAATGGTAGTTGCATTTTCTAGTTAGAGCAATTTAATGCCGTGCCCAGCGGGTTTGGAGTTACTAGTTGTTTTCTCTGATCACGTGAAGTGAAATTGGGAATCACAAAAAGAAACGTATGAAACCAACCATTCACTAAAGATAGGAATATTTTGAATCAGTATATATCTATTTCTGCACAGACACATAGACAACATTAGTAGCCGGAAGCACATCGGTTAGTGCAACAGCTGGTTGAAGATCTCGAAAAATGGTGAAAATGAGGCACTGCGAGATTTCGAAGAATCTTGAAAAGCAAAAGAGAAGACCCCATTTGGTAAGAGGTGTTCACACATACTGCATTCCGCATGATATTTCAATTGCTCAACCAGATTTTATGTACCCCTTTTCTTCTACTACGACTTCGATTTGTTTCTTCACGTCGGAGAAAAAATATTTTGCTTCCTGTGAACGTAATAAAAACAGGGACCAACCGTAAGCCGACTGAATTTTTGTCAGATTTAGAAATGCCAAAGTCTCTGTTTTGCCTCAAGGATTGGCACTATCCCCGGAGGCATTGTGGTGAACGAAGACCTAATTTGTAATTTCTATTGTATTGTATTGTACTGTATAGCATTCTATTGTATTTACAGACTTCTATAAGCAGACATACCTACATTTTAATAAAATCAAACAGGCAATGTAATTGGAAAGAATTATTCACACTAGGATGTTTTTCCACAGCCTCACGGTCACGTGCCGAATATCCATATCGATCAAAAGTGAACTGAATCAAACCCTGAACCCAGTTGAAGGACGGCAATGAGAAAGAGATCAATCGGAACTAAGAGGATAGGAGAGCGATCTCCGAGGGTCTTGTGAGCATAGCTCACAAAGAATCAATATGAAATCACACAATCCAGTGCTGCGATAGTCCATGCGAAAAAATGCAACGCCACGAATGTTTGACTGAGCATGAAATATGACAAGATGGCGGTGGAAAAGTTAGGAATAATCAGGAAAACACACCCGCGGAAAATAATCACCTGTTTGGAAGTGAATTACATCATTTTAAAAACGGAATATGAGAAGCCCGTTTGATATCACTTTTTTGAGGTAACAACAAGGCCATTCTTTAAACGAGAAAACCACCCATATAGAATGATTTATTAGGATAGGAAGAATGTCAGAGAATAAATTTACACTCAAAACACTTTGAAAAAAGATGGGTTGTGCTATATCGTGTAAATGGAAAATGAAAAACAGTCCGATCAGGTACTCGGTGGCGTTCTGCCCATGAAGTTCCGGGTTCGATCCCCAGTCGGGTCGATGGATTCGCAGGTCGAAACAACTGTTCAGCAGTGCATCCGAGCTTTTCACGTCACGCTTCATTTGCTATATACACGACGAATTGTCATTTGAAATTTAACCAAATCCTCCATTATTCGCATGAAAGTCTGATTTATGGGAGCGGTTTTGATTTCTATTTAGATTATCGAACAAAAGACAGAAAATCATACTGATGTAGAATAGGTTTGCATTGTACAAGACCACCTAAATGGTTTATCAAATTATCAGGTGGAAAAAATGACAATACTTTCGAAATATTTTCGTTCAAGGATAAAGCACCAAATTGGATAAATCAGTCGCTATCACTTCCGCTTTGTCTGGGTTAACGTGTGATCAAGACAATGCGAATAACCGGTAAGCACAAATGCCCTGGACCGACTACTCAAACTGGTTACCCACCTGATTTTCAGTCTGAGGGGTGTGTTATATGCGATCTATTCCGCGACACGTTTGTGGTAAATGAATTCGGTCTTATTTAAGCTTCGATCGATCGATCTGCTGTTGCATCACCATCAGATTTTGGGCAATGACTGAGGATGGGGTCCTGTAGGAAACTTGACCTCGATTGGGTTATCTGATTTTGGACCCAATTAGGAATAAGTTCCACCATCCGATTGCGTAATGGTCACTCTGTTCTGCCCACGTAGGTCGCTTCACACCCACTTTGGTATTGGTATATCAGAGGTAGAGGTTCTTTCGCCGGGGGTGTGAATATTCTAATTGTTTTCTCTTCTGGTCGTAATAAAATTTGTCTTGGAAAGTGATTGTGCTGTTGGCTTCATACTTCATTGTGAACCGTATGTATGGATACAATCTAGTGAGTTTATCCATAACTATTGTAGCTTCTTGCAGGCTTTCTATTATAACCAGGGTGTCGTCAACGTATCTTTTGTAGAGAACAGCACGTTCCACATGGTTAGTTCCCTGTTGTTCCAGAAGTGCCATAAACAAGTCTGCCATCGATTTATCCGCACGCATTTCCTTGAAAAGCAAAAGACACATGGGTAGTAGTACAGAGCAGTAAAAGGCGCTTAAGGGTGCTGGTAAACTCCGTTGAATCTGGTCCTTCCCCCGGAATGATTGCCGATAATTTTGTTTTTGTGCTTTCATGTTAGCTTGTGTTTATCCTGGTCCTTTCACCTCTTCCCTTTTCATGTTTGTCTGTTTTATTGTATTCTACTTTACTTTGTTGCCATGCTGAAGCCTTGTATAAACATTGCATTTTTTAGCAGTATGCACCATGTTCAGATCCGGCCTAAATCGTCCCGAACATAAATCGTGTAGTTTACTCCGATATGGCCTTTGCTTTTGACACTGAGCTCATATATAATCCGGTTCCTTTGGCGGTTTCCGCTATCTACTGAGAACTTATACGTTATTTATATCACAATCGTTTCGGACTAAATGGAAGTCATTCCCGATATATCCGCGGACAGAGTTCAGTAATGATCTTACTTCGAACTGAACGCTGTGTTTACATCTCAAAGTGATCTCAGTGATATCACTTGCTCTGCTCGTATTCAACCATTATGATTGTTTGCGCAAGACAGGAATCTCATGTCTGGTGGCTCATACGAATTTTGATCGCAGATTTCGGTCAAGTAAGATGTTCTTTCTCTTCAGTTGCTGTTTGTATTCGACAGCAGCCTTGTCCAGCGGACTAGAACCGATATTTTCTGACCTGACTTACTCACCGAACTACCCCACAATATTGATTTTTTGCTTTATTTGCTTCAGTGTCTTATTCTCGTAAAAATGTAGCACGTTGTTTACTTTAGTCAGGGTAATCACTCCTCGAGAGGTTTCATCACATGAACAGTCGGATGAGCGGGTCAGTGTGGTGTTGGTGACATTTAAAAGTGAGAACACATCCAAGCGAACCGACATGTGTGAGTACAGTACTTGAACTGTTCAGAATATGTGCTGAGCAAACAATCATTTGGACCAATCGGGTAAACATTTTGCTTTCATCATCCTCATCATCATTCGAGTCATCAGCATCATTATCAAGCGAGTCATCGTCATCATCATTGGAATCATTATCCTTCGAAACACAATAATAACAATTGTAATGATAATAATGATACTCATGGCTAGCTACAAATCACCAGGTTCATTGAGGCTGACCGCTCGCACACACAAACACAGCATAACTGATCGCAGAAACCTGCTACTAAACCAGGCACTCGCTCTGCACCCGGGTTCGAGTTTAGTGAAGCGCTAAAGGGAAAGACTGAGCGCTACGTTTTGTCATAACCAAGCTGGTTTCTATTGACATTTGTTTTCTTTCTGCGTCACAGTCTGAGTTGTCGTGTTTGCGTACAAGCTGCGAATGCATCTGGTTGGGATACCGCGATGTTGGTTTGTCTCGTGTGTTGTGAGCAAATACACGAGTGTTCCGACTGCACATCTTGGTTTGGAAAAAGGCACGTTCCAGACCAAACGACTCATGTGCGAATTCAAGTGCGTGAGTCCGTGTGTGTGTGTGTGTGTGTGTGTGTGTGTTTAACGATTGTTACGCTAGTCTCTCGACCGAAATACAGCAGATTAGCAGAGTGGCTCATCAGACTATAGTCATGCACACCCCAAATCGCATGAGTACCCCCACGTAACACGCAACACTCACTCATCAAATTACTGCCAGGTCAAATCAGATCCCGACATTGTTTTTTTATTCGTCCAAAAGAAAAGCACATTCTGTATTAGTGAGGTATTTCTTCATCAAATGCCACATAACACAGGAAATCCAGAAACCTAAATTGTGAAGACAAAAAATTATAGCAGTTAAATGAATACTCTATAGTGAGCTCGGAACAGAGGAAAGTCCCTTGTAGCACACTCCACTTGGTTGGGACAAAAGCAGCGGCTTGAGTAAACTACGTTCTGCGTTCTCAGTGATTCTAGCCCATAGCAATTCATGTTTATTGCAGTCTGATGAGGCATATGCGACTAAAAGATGGGGGCCAATCGGTTCATCAATTGACTATATAAATGCGCAATGGAATTTCAGGAAGGCGGACGCAACCATATAATTGCTGCCGGAATTCGTGAATTCCCAGTCTCGATTTCGATGATTTCAATCATTCGAACGCCACTACCATCCAAGCAAAAAGAGTTGTTCGTTTGCTTGGCGTTAGCCGGACGAAAACCATGACTGTTGTGAGGTCATTACCGGGAATTCTATCCGTTTGTTCTACACACGTGCATTACATAATTTGTAGTATTCCTCCGAGGAAATAGACCAAACTCTATCCGATTACATTGGTACAACCCACACCTACAGTATTCTCCATTCAAGTTTATTCAGGGACAAAAATAACGTTTCAAAACAATCGTTTCTCCACAGAATGGAGGAAGCATCACTTCGTTTGGAAGAAATATTTGCCGTAACGGAATTGATCGGTTTCAGTGCACATCAAAATGTGCATCAAAATGTTACCAGCATTTCACAAACACAGCAGGTCGATGCCACTCGAACAAACGGGTATATTTAAACAGAGAAACAGCGTGTTTAACAAATAGATCGCTCACCTAACACCCGAAGAACGTATTCAAATACTTGGGATGGTGCAACGGAGTTCCTCACGTACGAAACAAATAAAACGTGAATTCGAAATGTTTAGCGTCATCAGACATCTGTTTCGACCTTATTGGGTCTCATTAGTGCAATGCTAATCCCCAACTCAGCCCGACTGAGGACCTCACAGGCAGAACGCAACCATCCATGTGACTACCGCACTGCTCGTGACACCATTTTCATTCTCACATCGGAAAATATTCGCATTGGTTCGAAGGAACAAAGTGGAGACACGAAGAAATTTTTGTTTCCATACACCACTTCATGCATTCACATGGATAGTTTGATTAGTCATTGCATTGTGGGTTTTAGCTGAAGGATTGTGAGTCAAGGATAAAGGACAGTCGCTTTTGGCTAAAGCTTGATGGGGAAAATGTAGATGAATACAAGGCCTAAGTTGATGTTGCATTCATGTGTGTGTGTGTGTGTGCGTGTGTTCGAAATGTTCGGTTGACAACACAAGCTATGGGGTGTGGATGAGGGAAACGAGGATTAGAATGTGTGAACTGATCCACAGTATAAAAAGTGTTGATCAAGAACAAATGACACAGATTTAAAAACGTGAGAAAAAGACAGCAAATGCGGAAGGAGGACTGAAAGCGTCACAGGAAAATGGACAATCATCACCCTGTGACCATAGCACTTAAACCAGATTAGGTTGCTTGTGCAACTTCCTCCTCATAATCCCAAACGCAATGGATTCCACAGTTGTCAGGATCTTCTTTCGTATGGTTCTCAGGCGCTGTGAAAAAACCGACAAATGTTGTTCCCCGGTCCATGCTGTGCCCCGTGTCGTCACCCAGCCATTGAACATCAACTAAGAACTCGTATTATTCCGCTGACTGATAGATAAATCGAAAATAAATTTCTTAGCGTTCCCATTTTTATGGTATTTACGCCTGATGTAGCACACTCTATCTTCACGAAGTTAATACGGGGAGAACGTCTCGCCCATTTTGGTACCATTCACCATAGCTAGAACTCAGCGGAAAACAATCCGGTCTTAATCGAATCAAATTCACTGACACCCTCATGTCCAGTTTTTGGATTGCTTTACTTGATGCATTTATTATTTCTTGACACACTTCTTTTTCGATAACTTCACAGTAAACTCTCAAAATTCAAACAAAAAGCAATTATTTTTTGAAGATTTGATAACCCAGCAAATGGTTAAATCCTTATGATATTTTTGATTGACATTGAGTTACCCGCGGCCGCAAAAGCCAATCACGAATATCCTTGAGGTTTAATGACCTCAAAAATCTAATGACTAATAATGCGGTACTCTCAATAACAAGGGGTTAGAGCGGCACAACCAACACAGCTCAACTTGTGCCCGTGTCCTAGACGATATGCCTGAACCAGGGTAAGGAACGATATGAATGCAGAATCCAAGGATGCAGACGAGGGAGTTCATCAGTGTAGGTAGGTAACGTCAGGTGAGCTGAAGTAACTTTTGGGTAGGTGAGAGAACCAACCAATATATGACCGTACGACAATTAAATAGAGATTAAAGAGCCGAGGTAATCATATCGTTTCATGTGAGTAATGGAGGATTTGATTAAATTTCAATTGGTAATTCGTCGTGTTTATAGCAAGTGAAGCGTGAACTAAGAAGCTAGGAAGCACTGTTGAACAGTTGTTTCAACGGGGTTGGGTCTCATCAGCAGCCGTGCGAATCCATCAACTCAACTGGGGATCGAACCCGAGACAGCACAGTTTGAAATAGCTGTCCAGTTCTTCCTAGCTTTCCTCAGTTCATACCTCGTATATACAAAGAATTGAGCATCTAATTAAATCAAATGCTCCATTCCTATCAGATAGCAAGTTGTGAGGTTTTAAAAGTCTCCAGCAGAGTCATAACCTCAGAGGTTAGTGCTGAGATGAGCGACGTCCGTTACCCGCAACCAACTAGCAAAGATGGATTAAGCTATATCCTGTTGATTCAAAATGAGATACGGTCTGATGAGCTGCTCGGTGGCCGAGTGGATAGTATACTTACGTTCCACCTGTGAAATCTCGGGTTCAATCCCCAGTTGAGTCGATGGATTCGCGCACTGCAGCGGATGCGACCCAACCACGTCGAAACAACTGTTCAACAGTGTTTCCTATCTTCTTAGTTCACGCTTCACTTGCTCTAAACACGACGAAATCCGTCTCATAGTAATAAACACAAATTGCAAAGCAACGGACCAACAATCTGTATTTGTTTCAAAAATATATCGTTTTCGATTTGTTAAAGGCAGTGGTTTTTCCTTGGATACATAGATTGTTAGAAGCAAACATGAAATGCAACTGATTTTAACAAGTTGATGAGCCAAATTTATGGAAATCCGCTGGCAAATTGAAACCCTTCACACATCTATCTCGTGGTCTGTTTGGCCCGAATGTTGAAGGTCAGTGAATTTGATTGCAGCCCACTGTGCCAGATGTTGTAGCATACTTAACGAGGTAGCGGAATGTGCAATCGATCAGAAAGTTCAAATGAGGACATGGTACACAGGGTGGGATCCACAAAGACGACCCAGTTATTCATAATGCATTCATTGACGAACAGGTGCCTTTCATCAAAACCAAACGTTCGCATTTGGTTGCTGAAACATACGAGTTACGAGTTACGGGTTACACCGGGCACAATTTTGGTGAACATTAGCATTCGACAGTGAGGAGCAGAAATACTCAAGAGCATGGGATAGTATTAGCGAGCAGAGTAGATGTGTCACGAAAGGAGTATCACTGTAGTGTGGCACTCTTGACTTGACTTGACTTGAAAAACAAACTGCACATTACGGGAGCCTCCTATTGTGAATTAGAGTGAAGTTTTCATGCAGTGTTTTAATAAATCCACAACCGATGAACCAGTGCGCAAATCGAAAAACCGAAGCAGACTTCAGCCGACCTCGTAACATTAGAAAGCGTGATTTGTAACTTTAGTGGTTATTTGATAACCACAAAAATGTTCTTCGAACAACGAAGAACGTTTTGTTAACGCCGCTGACGGCAGACAGAAAAAAGTAGTTTCATGGACAGTGTTGTTCTTATCCAGTACGCCATCAATTAGCCGTTGGATTTGCATTGTAATGACCAATACCAAACGATTCGGTGCTGCATCATGGAGTCAATTGGGGATAGTTAAGCGAATTATATCACCACATATTTAGCTAGCGGATTCCATGATTTGAACTATTATCCGCGGTAGCTTCAGAGATAGTGGACATAGATGTGGATCCTGTTGAGTCACGATGACTGCTCATTTTCATATACCTAACACAGGTTTAAACGCGGGACCACACACATACACACACACACACATAAGCATACCAGTCACTCAACCTCCCGTGCCCCCAATCACCCTATTGTTCTGTCCATGCTGAGTTGACATTTCTAACGCCTTCAGAATGGATGAAATCAAAAATTGACGTATATTACAGACATACGTGCATAGCCAGTGTAATCCTCAAATCCAATTCTCAGATTATTGTAAAAAAAGAGCCTAATGATGAAAAAAAATATTTGAAACTTATTATATGGCACATGAATGTTGATTCATCATCTTGTGTATCATTTTGTGTATTTGTGCGTGTAAGAGACAGAGAGATGGAATACAAAAAAATTGACTACTCTATGGTGTGTGCATGTTGGCACTTCCGATCACTTTATATGAATCACATTTTGCCGAAAATCAACCACACCTGGCATGCTTGATTTACAGACCACTTTTTGCTATGTAAAAATTAGATTAAGCTGAGCTAAACATACTGTGCGTAAATCTCGCGTTTACCGCCAAAAATGTTGGGTTTTCAAAGTAGAGTGTGGAACTTTGGATCGATAAAACCCATGGCATGTGATCAATCTTTATTGGTGAAACCAATGAAAGACACACGCATATATGGTGCAAAGAAGCAAGCAAACAGCAATCGGTAAGTATACGACTCTGAACTGGGAATTAGACAGCGGCTCATTCACGTGTATGATTTCACGCCTTCCCTGGGGTTCACTTGATTGATAGGGACTTTTTAGGGTTATTCCGTATCTGGCAGGCATTAGACCAGTCCGTCTGAATGCTTTAAGTCATTGTTTCACATGTAGACTCCAGTTATCCTTCATCATTCACACTGCTTCCTTTTCCTCAAACAACCACTGAAGCTTTTTTCAGACTGTCATTCCGTCTCCCATGCTTTTCACTGTATACAAAGAAGTTCTCATTGCCGTTTTTTTTGTTGTTGTTCATATTTCGCACATATGTCTGAGGCCAAACTGTGCGCCAAACAAATTATGGTACAACAATCTCCATAAAATAGAAAAATTTTGCATGATTTGCTCGTGGGCACGATATTGATGGGTGGCCCAGGCCAAAATAGATGAATTTTCTCGGAAAGTTCATAACAGGGGCCTTCGGCTAGCCAAAGCCTGGCCCGCAAGGCATCGGGATGGTGTGAAAACCGTAAAACATTGGAGGCCGGTGCCCATCTCATCAGATTATACACCCTTCGGATGGGGTCAAATCTCCAAGGCACCCAATACACTTCGATGTCCAACGGAGCCGGTGACCACTTCACAAGCACTGATGATGTCACCTCGGCTGGTGATGAAACGTTTGTAAATAAATTGCCAAGCTCGGCGAACAGGCGAAATGGAATTCAGTTCATACTACGAGAACCGATTTTCACTATTTTGTCAACAAACCTTTTTGTCTCTAGATAAACGGACACGTATCATACTTGCTACTGATGATATTGCTGCTCTAGAACGTTTTTTCTTGATACAGACGGGAACACTTGGTTAATAGAAGAGCACTGTCTGTAACATGAAATTAGCGATTCTGTGACAACATCAGATCACACGTACGAAGGCTCTTGTAGCGACCAGAACTTCGGACTGGTGTTCTCATAGATCTGTGTGGAATCGCTCGTCCACGTTGGCAATTTCAACCTCACTGTCTACACAAATCCACATATCAGATACAGTATCATCCCGAATCTCGCACATCCGTTGCCCATTGTTCGAAGAAACAACTTTTGCACTGGCAGTTTCTCCTAAACTACAAGGTGTGATTTATTAATATGCCTCTCTGAGATGGAAATTTTCCGACTGTGCATTGCTAAAAATAATTCTATTCGGTGCATGAAGTTTAACTGTACTTAAACTGAAATTTAATGTGTGGGGTGACCAATATCTGTGGGATTTGTGTTTCAGACAAATGCATCACAAGAGACAAGATAGATTGATTCGCAGTCAGTACTGTGAAACACATACCGTGGGCGTTTCACATATTCGAAACACGGCATGAATGCCGCCTCCTACGCCTGTGTACAAAATACCAACTGTGTCACTAGACGAGAGTCAAAGCGCTAATCTTGAGTCATAAAGTTATTCACTTCCAAAGACATCTGACCACAGGGATGCCTTCAACATGATTGGTGTACAAATAGTGCTAAATAAACTCTCTTCAGACGGCGTCCAACTTACTGCGATTGAATTCTTAGTCAGGTATTCCTTCAATCGTGAGCAGTTCCCACGTTGCAAGGGCCGTACATCTTCACTGCTGTCCTCCTCATTGGGTACACCGTAAGGCGTTGTTTGATCAACTTTTTATATCCCGCTCTCATTTCTCCTATCCCCGGTGTCCAATGCTTCTATTCTTGTCAATTATTAAGACGACAGAACATTCCGACTGCCCTACCCCAACCCATCATCTCAAACCACTCGACGAGAGTTTGACATAGTGGGATGAACTCAACAAAGGGATCTTCGCATGAGCCCTAAAAGAGGAAGTGACGTAATCTCTTTCCCCTTTTGAAAGGTCAAAGGCATTATAAACTGCCAAATGTCGGTCCGCCTTTATCTACCTTGAATGGCCAAATGGATCGACAACCGTCTGTCAGGTAACTTGTCGTTACTTTCAGCCGTAACCACACCTGGTCTGACCACGTCAATACAGTCTTTCTGAAAGTCAGATTTTATGTTTTACGTCGTAAATCACTTTCTATCCCAGATCATCTCACAAGGCGTTTTGTTTTTGCTTACATTTTGCCACACTGACTTTATGGGTCCGCGGTTATCTTTCCTGAGCGTTTTAACAAGGACCGCAAACTCATTTCCCGATCCCTCAAGTTTCTGTCGGCTTATACCACGAAAACACGTGATACAGCATATGATTACACGCCACCTCACGTCCTTTAAAACATTATCCAACTAGATTTTATCTGATGTTTTCCCCATTTTCCTGTATCCTTCTCTTAGTCTGTGCCTTTCTTATTCATCAATCCGCCGTTCCAGTCATAAATGTGTATTAGGCACGCATTAAACCTTATCTGCATATTATTTGTCCCGTCTCTCGCCAGATTTCAAACAAATCATGAACTCGTTGCCGGGAAAATCTGCGCAAAGTTCTAAACAAAACCAATGAACAAAACTCCCTGGTTGTGCCATTGGTTTTTTGATACTGTTCTCCGTTTCATCAATTTTAATTATTGTATCATAGTTTACATTTTATTTTTTCAAATTGTTGACACATTGTGATCACATAGTTGCTGAATATCATCCACCCTTCGAGGTGCATAAACCAATTCTTTGACTTGACTTGACTTGACTTGTCTGTTGACTTAATCGAAATCTGTTCTATATCTTAGTAGGTTGAAACTATACATTTACTTCACGATACAAAAAATACTCTCCCAAATCGAGATGGAACTTCACTATGGATCAGTCTTGCCAAGTTAGTATTCAAATTGATATTCAATAAGCGCCCCAAGCACAAGCCAGCATACTGTCACTTGGTTTCACCCTCTCAATGACAACCTCGTCATAACCTATCTGGGTTCAAGGTGCAGATTCCAGTCTGAGCTGCATGGAGGGACTGAAAACATTTCCAACTTAAACAGGGCGGAATCCGTGAAATTCAAGCCAAATAAAGAGGCAATGCGGCCATTTTAAATTTACTCAAATGAAAATTTGGACGAGAGATCCTCGTTGGATGGGGCATGTACTGCAATTCACTGCACACACACACACATCTCAACTGGTTTTTTTACCGAATAAAAGCTCGGATGCTTGAACCTGATGAAAACGTCTTTTCAATTGCCACTTGAGCTTTCAGATCGATCGAGTCGATTAACGCCAGATTGGAAAAATGGAAAAACTGTGTTAACCTGAATGTTTGCGAAATTCAGTGTTATCCAAAACATGATATCGTTCAGATGTACCCGGGAGGAAACGGACACGTTTACTATAGTTTGTTCAAGTGTCAACTATCCAGCCTCTGTAGGTACTAAAAACCCGTGACTAGGTAGCGTTGATTCAATCACCAACATGGGCGGAGAAGAGCGAGACTATGCCGATCACGTTTGATGTCATAATTCGGTCGCAAAAAGTATTCCGAGACGGGTATTCAAATCAACCTGGTTTCCGCATATACACACACACACACACCTACACACACCACACCACACTCGATATTGTGTAAAGTATTAAGAGAAACGCCTTGAAGCGCCCTAAACTGCTTTAATCCCGTGAAGAAACACGTGAGGGATGTGAATATTTTGTACTAATACTAGTACATCTTCTACTTACACACACACACACACACACACACACAAACACACACACGCATGTGACTTTGAAAATTCAAATTAGATGACTGAAAAAGAGATAGACAAAGTCAAACCCGAAATGATCCACTGGATTGGAGAGGATCAATCTCACCATCGCTTTTGGAATTGTATTCGTGGCAGTGATTTCTATTTAATCTTGATAAATAAGATGACGATAATGATGATGGTGGTGATAATGTTGACAACTGATGTGATTTATACCAGCGCGAGTGTAAATCCTAACCGAAGACCTGAGTTTTGTGCTTCACAATTAGTCCTGATTTTGCGTACTTTTTTATACTCAGAGAGAACTTCCTCCAAACAAAAAACCTGGAGACGCAATTGTCTGTACAAGAAAAAAAGACTGTTAAAATTATACTGTCAAAATAATCATAATTATAGTCGATCTAGTAGCGTTCATAATTCAGTTGTGAATCCCATGTGTTTGAAGACAGGGGAAAAGTTCGTATTTGTTGATGTGAGAAGCTCTGAATGCGAACAGAGTGAATCAGTCCTGTTCAAAGTAACCAGCTGTGACTGACGTTTTGAGCTCTGTTAGCAATTCACCAAAGCGATGTATTCAGCCTCTTCCACATTATGGGTTCTGTGCTCGGAGAACGTGATTTGACGAATCAACTACGTTTGATTGTCTGATCACTTGCATCTTGCATTCACCACAGTGTCACGTGGCGATAACGGATAACCGTTTCTAAATGGAGGTCAGCCAGCAGGAAAGGAAATCAGTAACAGAGCGTTTCGTGCGTTACGCTTTTTTCTAGAGCACTTTCGCATGATTCTTGTGATTTTGGGCGTGCCAGCTTCAGAGAAAGACATATGATGCTTATCGTGAATACCTTCTTTTGCCTCATAAATTTCAATAAATCATTGAGTTTGAAAAAATGTTACATTTTCCGGATAAAAATCACAAATGGGATTTGTCTATCATATCGGAGTGATGTGACATCCTGGTCTGTGTATAGCTGTGGTGATCCAGGCCTATACGATGGCGCGTTACAGTCTCACGACATTGGCGATCTATCAAGTTTGAATACTGACGTCAATGACACGTGTGTGACTTCTGAATACACGTCATTGATGGATGGTGCCAGTCAATCCAAGACAGTGCAGACAGAAGCAAGAATATGCAAGAAGCAATGCAATCCGATTGGTGGAAGCTGAAACAACCAATAATCTTCTTTTGTACATATTATTTAATCGCCCTCATTTCTTTCAATAAACAAACTACTGCTTGCTACCATTCCTGTGGCCTTTTCCTCGCGTCTCGTTCTCATGGGACGTTGCGAACCCGTGCCATTGTGGTCCAGTGCTTCTGTGATCCACTCCGTGATAGCTGATTATTAATTTGTGTCCACTGATTCCTATTGCGTGGTTAGCATTCCGAATTCCGTGTGTATTACTACCACTATTACAACTATCACAAGAGCCCTGTGCAGCTGTAACCCCTTGTTATTGAGAGTACCGCATTATTAGTCATTAGATTTTTGAGGTCATTAAACCTCAAGGATATTCGTGATTGGCTTTTGCGGCCGCGGGTAACTCAATGTCAATCAAAAATATCATAAGGATTTAACC
>UZAN01043440.1:0-10440 GCA_900618425.1 Echinostoma caproni
AGCTGGAGAAAAGCTGTGCGATTTAGAGTACGCCGATGACATCGTGTCTGTTCGAATGAATGGAGGACGCGCAAAGCGCAATTGATAGACTAACAAATGCAGTTGCCACACTCGGTATGTCCTTTGCATCTTCAAAGTGCAAAGTGATGCTGTAGGGCTGGGTTTCGTCTACTCCCGCACAGAAACTAAATGGTCAGGATTTAGTTATGGTGGATTACATTTCCCACTTAGGTAGTTGCGTGACCAATGACGGTAACGCAGTAAAAGAGATAACCGCCTGCATCTCCAAGGCTCGAGCAGCATACGCAGGACTGAAACACTTTTGGCGTAGACGCGACGTATCATTGAAGTTGAAAGATCGTGTATATTGCGCTAGCGTTCGTTCAGTCCTGCTTTATGGTTGTGATACCCTGAATTTGCGAACAGAAGATATCCGTCGACTAGAAGTTTTCGATTATCGGTGTTTACATAGTTTAGCCCACGTTGAAAAGAGCGAACGGGTTAGTAACGTGGAAGTAAGCCGTCGTGTGTTTGGGAGTCTGTTAGGCATAAACCTGCTAGCATACCGAATTCAGACTACTAGGATTCGCTGGCTAGAGCACATATTGCGTCTGCCCAGCTTTCGTCTGCCGCACCGCGCTTTATTCGCTGTAGCTAATACGGGCTGGAGGAAACCACGTGGAGGTCAACAGATGACGTGGAGACGAGGCATGAAGAAATGCACAGAGCCATTAGATAGAGTAGGTGTCTCTCGCCTCCCAGGTTGGGGTCCGAAAGACTCCACAACTGGTTGGTTGGAGATATTGAAGGATATGGCAGCGAAACAGCAGCAGTGGAGTTCTTGCTGTCGTTTCTTATCAGATCAGAATGCTTGAAACGGTTTGTATGCAGAGTTCGATTGCGTACTCTGTGTTGACTATACTGGATCACCTTCTCCTCCCTCCCTCGAAATAGATCCAATTGCTGTTCACCTTAAATTTTACCACTAACCTTGTATGCATTGCGAGTTTGGCAGCGACCAGTGAAGTTCGCTTCATCGTATTTTGCTGTACGACGATGATAATGATGATGATGAAGCCGCAGATACAATCAATGGGTATAGGTCAGACGAAGTCAAGTTTCCTGGTCCTCCAGGTTAGGGGTTCGACTCGAGTTAGCGTCTCAGTTGGTAAAACGGTAGATGAGTGATAGATCCAAGTAAATGGTAGCACATTTTCCTAGACTGGAGTTACAAAGATAAGGAGTAGATGCATGAGCGCCACTGTTTGCGACACCCAGCCATATCACTCAGTGCCTTTAACCACCGGTGACCATGATCTCTCGGTCCCCAGCCACGAAACCTATGTGAGCCAGACTCCTGGTTACGGTTTTCATACCCTCATGCCAGGTATTAGCTTGAACACCCTGGGCTTTAGTCCACCCACTATCTGCCCCGGCGAAAATCGCTCGCCGTGGCAACCTATCTGGTGACATGCGCAACACATGCCCCAACCAAAGTAATCTATGGAGATCGACCACTTGCTCAAGTGGGCGACCGCGATTACCTAAAACTGTGCCTTACCTCAGCATTGCGCATCCGGCTGCTTTACCAGACTTAAGCAATGCTGCCTAGACAGCGGTGTTTGAACACCGTCAGTCTCTTTATCTTGCCTCCTTAATGGCCAAGTTTATGCCCCGTATAGCAAAACTGGCTGAACTGCCGCGGCACACACTCGACCCTTCACAGACAACGGAATGTCGCGACGGCGCCATAGATGTCTGAATTTGGCAAATGCCAACCGAGCTTTTTGCATGCGCGCTGACAAGTCGTCTGTGATGCATCCGCCAGGTGAGATATAGCTGCCCAGGTAGAAAAACTTATCTACTTCCTCTATTACTTCCCCGGTTATATTGAGGCTGGGTCCTGGACCAACCCAGTCTTGTAGTAACATTTTACACTTTGAGGGTGCAAAACGCATACCAAACATAGATGCACTAGCACTCGAACTATCCAGAAAAGCTTGTAACTTATCTTCATTTAGTAGCATAATGTCGTCTGCATGCTCTAGATCAGACAGTCTGCCACCTGTAAGTGAATCGATGCCACTATCCTCGCACGAGGATAGGGCTGTTTCCATAATCAAATCTATAACAAAGTTAAATAGAAAAGGAGAGAGAGAGAGAGCAACCCTGTCGAACACCACTTTCCGGGGTGAACTCTGGTGAAAAAATGCCGTGAGCCCGGAGTCGACTTCGGCTATCAGTATAAAGCGATCGTAAAATTGAAACTAACTTCTCGGGTACACCCTTCGGGGAAAGGCAGCGCCAGAGTTTAAAACGGTCGACTGAGTCGAAAGCCGCTTTCAGGCCGAGGAAGATGGAAACATCAAGTCCAACTGACAATAACTATAATTATGATTTGTGTAATCGTTGTGTCAACATTTCTGTCAAGAAATCCAGTGGTGAGTTAGCAGCAATCACCACAAAACAGTAAAACGGAGAGGGGTGAAATATAGCGCAACCAGTCGAAAGTGCTTCATCTGTCTTTTATTGTTCGTGTCATTCAACTGGAGTAACACTGACACGGGTATATATCTTTCCGAGTAAGCAATTAGATTAAGTGCAAGATCCTGTCATGAGCGATAACGATTGTTTAATAGTTCAGAAAGACTCTTCTGAATAAGTGAGCGACAGAGCGATCATTATCTATGTCCCTGGTCGCTCGTAGTTTATCCTGTTCAGCAAGGAATACTGACAAACAGGTAGATGTATGGCATTTCTAACTCCTGGCATCAGTTTTCCTCAGGTGCAGCTGTTTCACAAGGCTAAGCGCATTCGCGCAATTTAAAAACTGCTTTTCATGGTAATGTTCTTACTACTTATGAATAGTATAATTTTCGACATCAACTTCGGCCGCAGTTTAGGGCTGTCGGAAATGAGTTCGGTAGGGAACAGATCAGCATTCATAAAAGTAATCCAACAGCATAGACCACGCTCATTCCAGTAGAGCAGCCGCTTGCCTCCAAAATGGAACCACTCAATAAGGTGATAGGAAATTTTTTCATAGTTGAAAGCTGCATTTGCTATGCACCCATTGATTACACCGACACTGAAATTGAAAGAGTAAAATTAGAGTAAAATTCGGGAACCCCTTGAATAACCTGGAGACTGAAGAACTCAGTTGCTGTCACAACTCTTCGAAGGCCAAAGGTTAACTTACTTTACCATATAAAGTGCGCGGTAAAGAAACGACGAGCCCTCATCCGTCTGCCGTTGATAAAACTCTACACCGTTTTGATGTGATTACTTTCGCACGCCCTACTGATAGAGTTAACTGATGAGTTACAAATAAAAAGTTACATATTCTGTTCGGAATCATTTTCTCGCATCTGCGCACCAAGATGCTTTAACTATACCACACTAGCACCATCTGTGATTAACGCGATATGCGTTTTTGCCCCAATAATGAATTCTGATAGATTACATAATATTATTGTTTAGTAGCTGAATATCTCATGATTGATTCATAGTTGTTAATAGGATTCCAGCCAATAGCTTTTAGTAGAATGGAGTATGTAAACATCACTGCATCAATTTTCCATATCCCCGTGAACTAACAAGAATTCATGTGTACCCACCTTGGTGAAATGCAGGTAAATGTAAGTGATCGTTCACTGCAAAGATGATAAAATTCAGAGATACATCGAATAAAACGATTCACTAATCTAAGTGACATCCGGGGCCGAGTTGGATCAGATGACTGTTCATCATTGTTCCGTTTTCCTCCACTATGACTATATGTTCGGATGATTTGTACCCCATCCATTGCCACACCGAAAACGATGTACATTAGGCGGCCGCTTCGCACCCATGTATGCTGGTTAGTTTGTTAAAGGATGTTGACTGATCCATGAACTTCTGCGGTATGTCGTACAAGATTTTATACTCCCAGTCTCGGTCTGGATGGTCTTTTTCGTTCCGTTAACTGCACTGCATTACATATTTTGAGATTCGGTTTCTGCGCTTCATCTCTTGGAAGACTTGTTTCTCGCTGTGGGATTCTACATTATCGAATCCGAGCCAGTCCAATGAAGAATCAATGCTATGATTCGATGTTTTGTAAGTGGGTTAGATGGTACTAAAGAGCTGTCTATCCAATGGTTACCCCGTGTTGCAAACAAGGCTATTGTGACGAAAATACACTTCCTGGGTAAAAGTATATGAATGAACTGACAAAAGATTACCGGATACGCATGCCTGACGAGCGGCAAGAACCGCGAAACCGGTCGTGTGCTTCCAGGGGAAATTTTTTCCACTCAGTCATATACTACTTATTATGAAATTCTACCAGTACCATCAGGCCACGTTTGTTGTAGTTAGTAGCATCTAACCCACTTATATATATGTATATATATGTACTATCAGCGTAATTGCACATGATCATTGAATTATTTTCAGCGTGGATAAACGCCTTCTCTTTCAAAGTTTAACATGCTTGCTAATCATGCGAATTATTTAAACAAAACTAGTTACTTGAAAATTGGAAGATGTATCACACCATATGCGATATCGGACGCCCATGGTGAATCAATTCCGGATTGGATGACTAAGACGAATCAGACAGCTGCCGTCCGATCGATCTAGCGGAATGTCAAGGACGCGATCTGATTGGTGCGCCACGACATCGTTCTTGTACGCCCAATTTACCCACTTATATTTGCGTATCGCGTCGTGATCAATATCACACTGACTTATTCTTCAGTCGTGTTCTCTCTCCTGTATTATGGTTGTGGGCTAGGTAAACCGTGCTTGTATAGATCGTACGTCTAACCAGGGACATAACAAAGATCTACAGCAGCTGATAAATTTTTCGAATGTATCCAGCTTGGTACTTTCCAACAATTAATCACGGGTTATTTTGTTCACACTGCGCAGAATGGGATTAATTGCTGTTTTATGTACTCCACTGTTGGTGCTTTCGGTTGATCACCCAAACCATTGCCCTTTGTGCTCAGAGCCCGTCATGAAACCAAAAGCGATTTAAGGTGGTGAGGAGAAATACATTGTTTATCAATGTTCGTGTGCATACACATCAAATTTCTCGTCCATATTTCTCTGTCCTTCCGTGATAATGGATTTGTTTGCTCGGTAGTGTGTTCACGTTGAGCATACAGATAACAGTTAGTGCATCATATGAACACTTTGTATTGATATGAACACCTTGTTTCTGAACTACGAAGCTGTGTGTGAGGGGAAATGTCGTCACTGTTAGGAGAGAGAGAGAGAGAAAGGTCGCGACTGGGGGTGGGGTGGGGTGGGCAGATACACGTATTACATGATACGCTGATCAAGGCACTCGTAACACGTTTGAGGAATAGAGACGTTTACCATTGCAAGCCCCTAGATGATCATGATCAGATATTGAAATACGAGATTACAAAGACAACCACGAAAGGAAATTGTTTGATTGGCAGTGAGAAGCTTGATTGAACAAATACATCTACCAGGTGACCAGAACAATTTCAATAGAAGAATGGATTCTATAAAATATATGGCGTGATGCAATTAGGGCACTACAACCATACGGGAAATGGGAAACCGACAAAAGGCCCATTCCTAATCGGAAATCCTGTTCTACTTCCGAAAAAATAAAGAACGCCGGCATCGTGACATTCTAAACCAGTCAGTCATTTGGATAGATGACTGACGAATTCCGAATCAAGTCAGTGCGGCAAGGGTGATAACATCTGAAATTTAACGGGGTAAAGAACCGTCTGGTGCGAAACGAAACGAGATTAAGTGTGCGACAAGAGAGGAGGGTAACTTAGTGAACGTATCACTATAGAGTATTCGTCAAACAGACGATCTAATCTCAAGAGAATCAGGTCGGTAGTAGCTTTAAGCACCCGGGTGGTTAAATTTGCAACTTTTAAAGATGGGATGCTACCTTAAGGTCTGTACAAACGGCTCGGTCTCCAATATCCTGTGATCCTCATTAACCCGAAGATAACCGGGAAAGTATATTGTTCTCTTAAAGGCACCGAAAGTTTAGCCTGACTACGCTCAAGAGTATCTGAAAGTGAAAGCCTTAGCCAGCGAAGGTGTAGCACTGATCTCACTTACCGTTCAAAGAGGAGTAAATCCACTGGACGTGGTATTGACTTACATAATGATTGAAGAAATAGCTGAAGAAGCATCATCAGGATATCAGTGATCCTGGTGGAATCCATGTTGGAAAAGGAAAAGAATGCAGGAGCGAATGCTCCAAGCAACGAATGACTGCAACCAGGCGAAGACATGCATGTGAAACAGACAGACTAAAGATAGTGACAACTCTTGAGCATGTTACACTGGCCCTCTGAAGCCATTAAAAGCTCTTACAGCATATCTTTGTATTCTAAACTATGAAATGCAGCACAATACAAAATAAAACCAAAATAAATCTAACGTGATCTTTTCAACCCCTCAACTACGTTCGGTGCGGAATTTCTCTAGGTCAGTGAGCAGTCATCTGAGAAATAGGAGCGCAATTACAATATTTGCTGGGTATGAACTTTTAGCGAGTGAAGGATATGTAGGCACGGCTTTTGAAAGTTCGTTGTTTAATGTAGGAGGGATGTTTGAGAATAATCGGGAAATACAATTTTCACTTTTATTAAAGAGTCTGTCAAATGTTTCTCATAAATCTTTTCAGGAATCTCGCCCGTGAGTTTAAAAGTTTTCTCAACAGTTCAGTAAAGTAACCCATGAAGTTGATAAAACATTGGGTGAGAGCTTATGCATTCATGAGTTTAGAATAAGCTTATGGGCAACAAAAAGAGTTTTCAACCAGAGTCCGTGTATCGGCATTACCGATTCATTTGCTGGATTTCTTATTTCTACCTCACGTTTTCTAATTTGGCTATGAGTATATTTGTTCAGAGTGGGTCTAATATGAACCCGTATCTGCTCTGCCTGCTTTATGTTACAGGTTTCCACCAAGTAGAAATTGGGCATTGCTCTGGTCCTCCGTTAGTATTTCAACCAATATTTTTTCAGTGCCAATGTAACAGCAGAGGGGATCGATCGTCTCCGAGAGGGCCACCTTCGGGTAGAGAGACATTATGTCTGTGTAGGACATTTGTTCACTCGTCAAATTTTTTTCTTCGATGACATTTACTAACTCAAATCTCTAATGTGTATTTGACCAATCTTATACCTACTAAGTCTAGAGTTACCAGCAGCCTCTTGGCATTCTGGTGGTGTGGTAAATTATCCATAGATAAAATTGGTCTCCATTGCAGACTAGTTCTGTGAATCTCAGGTAATCGGAAAAGATGAGGGATATTTGAAGGATTGCGGTTTGATTGCGTCGAATACCCCATAGGCTATTATAAACTTGGTCCTGTAGTTATTTGAAATTATTCACAAACTGTTTCTCAATGTGTACCATTTTCTCTTAGTTTTCAGGTTCATTGCTAAATTTCGTCGTATCCGACAGCTACGGAAACTCAGGCTATTCCGACCCTCCACAGCCAGCCTTGTCCGCTTTCGTTCACCTATGCGTTTTATAAATCTTAATCGACTACTCCACCGTAATCTTTCTTGGACTCCCAGAACAAGATTTTGAAACCATTCGTTATGATTGGCTGGTTATCTGTTATGTATTCATGGATTTCAGTTCATTCATTAATAATGGTCACCACAACTGTTACACTATGCTCACCATAGTGATTCTATACGGTGCTGTTCATTGAGTCCACCTTGATTTGTCTTCTTGTCCTATCCATCCCTCCACACACAGGTTCTTTCGGCATCTGCCCTCTTGTATTGAGATTCATAAGTATTCCCTTGTAACCTACCTGAAACGAATTCTGGTCGATAAAGAACGGGTTATTATGGATTTACGTCAAAATTTGTGTACATATGCCTAATTTCAGCAACATGTTTCATACTACACGTTTTCTGGAGAAGTCTATTTTATTCGTTGTGACAACCAGTGCACATTTTTTAACTGCAGTGTACGCATATAAAGCTTAAACCATTTATACAAATGCAAGTAGATCGGATTTGTTCCCAAGGTGATCGCCACCATTCATTAGAACAGCTCCTGATCTTTTATTTTGTCTACCTATTATGTCGAACAACGCCAGTTATTCAGAACTCTTACGGTGTCCATACGTCCCGGTACGTGGTGTTTCATCCGGATAATACATGGCTTACCAATATCTCAGACTATCAAGGCATAACAACTACAAATGTAATTCCAGCTAAAACAATAATGATTCTAACAACAATGAAATTCAAGACAATAACATTGCCTTAATTTTTATTCATTGAATGTACCATGGTACTGCCTAGTTTCAGGAAGAGGTATGCAATAAAGCAATTGCTAAATTGAGGAGATTCAGAAATGTGGAAGTGGGGCGGCCCAGATGACATATGAACACACTAGCGCGCGCGCACACACACAACACAAAACCCGGTGAGATGATTGTCTAAACCGTTTGACCTCACCGATCGGTAGAAAATGACTGGAATTCATTGAAGACAGTCGGTGATAGGGAATGAAAAAGAAACGTAATATCTACCACAATCGTGCACAAATTGACCGCATTAATTGGCTCAGCAAAATCGCTATTAGAACGGAGCAGCTCAATCTGGTCGCTCTCGAACAGATTAACTTCACGTTTACCTACGTGTGCGCTGAAGCAGGGTCCATATCCAACGATGAACATCTGTAGTGGTTACATTGTGTTCCTTCGTAATTTTGCGTCAAGTAGTCAACGAGACTTCGGTTCAAGTGTCTTTTGTTTTAATCCACCAGTACTGTGCGTTGGATGCGATTCAACTTGGGCAAGTGCAGATTCTTACGATGGGGAGATCTACGCAGGCTGAGAGCCTGGCTATTGGTGAGTGTGCTCAATGAAAAATTAAACTCAGGGAAATTTGGAGATCATTAGAACACATGTTGGAAACCAGGTTGTTCTCATGACTGCTTCATCGACTGACTGAATGCAGCACTGTAAAACTATTGTATGTTGTGAATCAATGATCGAATGCAATTGGGATTCCAATAAGACCATGAAGGGTTGTTTACCCAACGTGTTGCCCACTGGGCCTGTCGGATTGACTCTTAGTGGTTTGATGCATTCAACAATATCTGATGTGGCGCCCATCCGGGGTTTGTTCAAATTGATGTTTGGCAGATAAAAGCTTGTTTAATTGTTGAATTTGTGAAAGTACAGTGGGGTTCCAACCCACGCATGGACGCCGCCTACGCTTTTGTACAGTGCACGCTCTACCAGCTGAGCTATGAGGTCACACCGATAGCACTAATCTGGTTGTTGCCATATGCCTCTGTAAGTTGGATGGATGATTTGAATGTGAAAAGATCAGTACTAATGGTATGGCTTCGTAGCTCAGCTGGTAGAGCATGTGCTGTACAAAAGTGTAAGCGGCGTCCATGCGTGGGTTCGAATCCTACCGAGGTTACTGAACTTGCACAATTTTAACATCCGGGACTTGTCGTGGAAAATATCGGACGTATTAGACAGCGGGTTCACAAATTTCCTTCTCAGCCAGGACTCTGTTAATGATTTCACCCAACGATCAACCAGCCTCATAGAGAGTGCTTCTGATTCTTGGTCGGAGTAAGTGACAGGCTAACTCTACACGAAAAACACGCTATCATTAGCAAACCAAATCTGTCGAACTTCGTCGCACAAATACAGTAAGTTATACATGAGATCAATCTTGGGGGTGATTGGAAGGATAGACGGAGAACAAAATTAGAGCGAAATGATACACCTAAGACTATTTGTAGTATACGTGGTTATGGTTTGCGTCAATTTTGGGCGGGTGGATTTGAATTAATGAGTGGGTGGGCGAATGAATGAGAGATAATGAACAACTTCCACGTGACCAGGTTATAAATTGATGACCATGGTAGGATCAGTGTTTTCACAAACTGCTCCTGGGCGCACAAGGGGTGGTGGAGACGGATGAAAATCGCCTCGGCTGTTGAACAACTTCGGAACTCCTTCCTTGGCTGTATCCAGATGAGGGAAAAACTCACACGTATCAACCGCGTCATTGGACTAGGTCAGATGGTTGATAATTACCGTAGCACCGATTTTTGCCGATACCTTATTCAACCAGCTAAGATGGTGCTGCTTGGTACTATCGGAAAGACAGCTCTTGGTTCGATTAAATAACTTGCTTCATAAGACGAGCAGAACTGATGAACGAACGAGGAGGTCGCTTTCGTGGGTAGTCCAGTTTGGCGGTGAGAAAAGGACAAGATGTGAACTCAATGCGTGGTAAGCGAAAAGAAACGCGCAGCAGAGAGATGATTTAAACATTTGTTTTACATCCTTTTTATCTAGTGAGTATACAAATGCTCAACCAGCTTTCAGTAAGGGGATCGCGGCGATACAAAGGAAGCCTGGAAAAATGCAGAGGTGAAGAGCACAGGTGATG
>UZAN01043440.1:15546-33882 GCA_900618425.1 Echinostoma caproni
CCCATGACAATTTTATTCCCAAGTAGTGATATATATTGAGATGTATTGGCATGAATACGAATCTCTGAAAACGAGCTTGTTCGCCACTCTGTTGTTTTGGTTTGAAATTCTGACATCTAATGCTATTTATTCGCCTGATAATTGTGAAGCAGTGGAAAACGCACGTATCACGTGACATTTTACACAAAGAATTGTATGTATCACTGTTTCTTACTCCACCGCAAGAACCTATGGGACCAGAAAAGCATAAGTTTGTAAGTTATTCCCATAATAAATCTTTGAATCTTTGTTCTTTGTACCTCCAAAGTATCATTCCAAGCGATTATTAGAGAACTGACAGAAGACCCAGTGGTATTGTATCCAGCTGAACGAAAATGGTATGGAAACCATTGTCACGTTGATCTCCCCAGGTGACTTGGAACAACTGAGTCCGCGAAAGCATCTTTCACATCCAGAACATAGTTGGCTGGTTTCATTTCAAGAGTCATATGTCTCTTGCCGCCGTTAGATAAGGGCAGCTTGACAGTTTATGCAACGATGGTCGATGCCATACATAGAACCCTGCGATCAACATCTTCGTGAATTCATATCTGTCTACATCAGTACTCAAAGCCGTCTTTCTGTCAAAAATGTTTAATTGAGTAACGGCGGTCCAAGGTCAAGGCAAATCCTGACACAGTGGCGTTGTATACAGACAATACCGTCACAGAAGAATACGCTTTCATGTGATATCGATAACTCACTTCCCAGATACCCGAGGTAACTCGACTCGGTTTGGATACACACTGCCCGTAATTGACTTTTCCCGCTTACTGACATACATGGATGTGAGAATGTTGTCTTTGTCAACATGGTATCTCATGTTGAAATGATCTTTCATTAACTTTAAACACCACCTTCTCAACAACTGCCGAATTATTCCCGGAATAATCGTCTTATCGGCTCAACGTGGATTCTTATTATTGAGGTACTTTTTTCAAAACAAAGTGACATTCAGAACTTGATTAAAACTGAATTGGTTTATTCGCACACAGGCCACCAGATCCGTATCTGATTTTCTGGGTTGACTGGAGTTGACGTCGTCTCATTACATCTTATTTCAAATCTGGACAAACAAATCACCAGTTATTTTGTATCGAAAAAGAGTATGCCGAAAATCTTAGTCTGGAGGAAATAATCTAATTTGGTTTTGCCCTAAAATCTACGAGCTATCTGTAGATGGATGAATTCCTGGAGTGGTTTTGGGGGCTCTCTTAAATTTGTTTCCTTGAACTCCATTTGCATGATGGATAGTGAATAAATCCTTTAGGCTCTCATTTCCATTGAACAACATTTAATCAGCTTCGTGTGTGCTCAACGAAGGGAACAAGGCAAATCTTTGATCGGTAGCAGTTGCAGAAGAAAAACATATAGCCCCTTGCACCTGCGCATTCTTAAACTGTAAGTGAAAAGTTATAAACCTGAAAAAATACCATTGGTTATTACTACTCAATGCATTTGATCAATTACCCCAATGTTAGTCCTCTCGTAGAAAGATTGATACAACAGAAGAAATTTCATTAAAGCACAAGGAAGCGGCTGTCATGATTTTGTTGCTACGCGCATGAGAAACCGTGCATGGCTCATACCCAACCGATTTGCTATCCCAATGTTAAACATATAACCCGTGTGATCCCAGACGTGCTCAGTAGGGTTTACATCTCGCGAGAGCGTTAGTAATAACAGAATTCATATTTAGGAGCAAAGGGGGGGGGTTAGTTTTGAATTCAGCGGTAAGTCTTCTTCACGGATGCAATTGGCAATAGATAGTCCCTCTCAACACGGCAGTACAATGCACAAAATATCACCAACCCTATCCTGCTTTTCCGCAATTTCTCGATAACCATCCCCATCAATTTCTTTATTATGACAATAAATATCACCACCTTATGGAGAAACTAAACGCATTTTGATTGCATTTACTAAACTGATTTATTTTAGAAATATATCCACGGGGGTGCGAAATGCCATTAAATTTACTGCAGGAAAATGATGGAGTGATGCAATTGGTTACAAACACACGGATCTTTTTTCATTTATTATTGAAAACCAACGCGCAGACATTATTCCGATCAGTTTCCGGATGGTTTCCACTTCCGAATGCTTCAGCTCTTGACGTATAACTGTGTTTAGTCAATGGACAGCCAGAAATGCCTTCCCAGATGCGTAAACCCACCTCATCAATAGACCGCAGACATATACAATGGGGTTCAAATTCGGTCCGTGGTTAGGTCAGCGCAGTGCTGTAGTGCTAAAGAGATCAGCTCTATGTATGGAGTCATCATCGCGTGGGATACCAGCCCCACTGCAAATGATGTCACTGAAGTTGATTCCGTAGCATACCAAACAAGTTGCTTGATTCATTCATAGTGGGTGGTGTCCAATTAGTCACTATGCAAAACTGTTCACTTCACACGCGGTAATTGAACCAGGATGACCAAAATCATGCATTGGGGTGGGGTCCACGGAATTGTCATTAACCAAAACATGAGAACGCTATGCCATTTCAAGGTTGTCGGGACTGGGATAAAGAAAATTACTTACCTACAGTTATGTTCCCGGATCGGCCAGAGCGAGAGGAAGAACAAAGACCGTCTGATCGTCAGATCCGTGTATGCTCCAATGAATGCGTCAAGCGCTAAACCACATGACAAGAGCGACAGTCATAACATCATAAAAGGTCAAGGTCAATGACACTGTTTGTTCACCTGCTGACCATTGGCACTCCTAACACCTACCAAGAACTCGGCACTAGTATTTGCAAGATTACTGTTAAATTCTATCGACTACTGTGGGTTTTTCGTTACATCTTAGCTGACTCACATCAGAACAATAACGGGGAATTAAACGTAAGATCTCCGATCAGTGAATGAGATAGCCATTACGCGCTGCTTCAGAGCAGGTCACAAGAGTTTCAAGCTTGCAGTGGTCATTATGCTTCGGTATGAGAGTTCGTCACCGATTCCAAACTATTACAAACGGCTCCAAATTTACAAATCAACATGGTAGCAGTGTTACGTTTATCAGATCATCGTATTGATGATCGATTTGCGTGGATTAGAAGTCACATCAACTGGACTTCGGAGCGAACCAGTATGTGCGTAAGAGAAGGTTGGACTTCGGCAGAGAATCATACTGCGGGGATTTGTAGTGGTATGTTAAAGTCAAAGTTTTATTATGGGCGATTTAACAAAGCTAAAGCTTATCATGCCCCATGAGAATGTTTTGAATAACTTCATAAAGGGAAAATAACAATGATAATAATGTGCGCGATCACTCATGGATGTTGAAATTTTAAGTGTTCCAATGCTTGATCAAGTTGCGATTTAATTAGTTCAATTGTAGGAGGACACATCACATCAGATGGGAGAGAATTCCATACGCCGCACACTCTGACCACAAACGAGTGATGCCGGCAACCAAGGTGGCTGTTCTGGGTCTTCACCTTTAGTGGATGTTCCCTGAAGTGATAATTATGAGATAAAGTCAGCAGAGAACGGCAAGGGTGGTTGGGTTGATGCAGTATGTGATATGTCAATATTAAGTCCCCCGAAGTTGGCGGTATTGGGATGAGTGGAGTCCCAATAGTTGCAGTCTTTCGGAGTATGTCTTGTTGTATAGACCTTTTGCCAATTTCGTTGCCAGCCTTTGCGGACGTTCCAGAGCCTTATTGTCGCTGTTTAACCATGGATTCCATACTTGAACGGTGTACTCCGTGTGTGGCCGAACGAACGCTGATGGCAAGCGTGAGAACAGTTCTCTTTCGAACTGCCCGAAACCACGTCTGAGTAGTCCGACTTGCTAATGAGTCATAGATGATGCTCTGACACAGTGCGTGGAACATCCTACTTCCTTCTGTACCAAAACCCCCAAATCCGTTTCATCAGTGGCATTCGGTAGTATTTGGTTCCCAGATCATAGGAGGAAGGAGTTTTATGCTGCATGGAAATCACTCTGCATTTGGAAACGTTGAACTCGATGTCACTGGCGATGAACCATCGGTCGTTTGTTGGAGTGTTATATAATCCTCAGGATGTGTTACAGTTCTCCAGATCATAAGTCAAAATCTTGAATGAGTTTCTTCTCTTCGCGAGCCCAGTAGGCCTATTGGGAACCACGATTTTCGAACACAACAATGCATCCCCTATCTCTCTATAAGGGGGTTGTTGTGCACGAACATTCAGACCACGTACTGGCCAACCCAACAGCCCGAGTTCGAACCCTGGTGAGAATGTCTGGGGTGATGGTGATGGTAACGGTGGTGGTGGTCAAACATGACCTGGGAGTAGATGTAATGCTGACCTACAACGCTCGCGTACTCATTTACCATATTGTCAACTTTTGGAAATATTTGTATATTTATTTATAAATCTTTTTATCATTTACTCATCGATGTGTTAATGAATGATTTTATGTGGTTTCAAGTCAAGTAGAGTAAAGCCTAATGCGAAACAGTATGGTGCATCTGTTGCTCAAAGTAACTCGCATCTGGGATCACTTTATTTGTACGTATGCTAAGGCCATGCAACAAACATGTTACATGATTTTCACCGAGAAATATCATCCGAGAAACAAATGGAGCATAGCGAATAAAAGTCATTTCTGATCAGATCACTAAAAGCTGAATTTGTTTTCTACCAATCAACGGACATACCATAACAGCCCATGACCTTCTGCCCCAAAGTTTTGTTTCCGTGAGGCTAGTATGGATAGAAAACAACGTACAATGTTTTTTAATGATAATTAACCGGACAGTTAACTGTACAGCACAGCTTTTTTTTAGTTCGTGAATGCATTTGTTTATGACCATTTCAGTAGGTAAGAATAATGGGACCGAACTAATCATGATGTGTGTTATTCTCCTTTATGGCGTCCCATTTCGTTGCTTATGCAGTCTGACCTTGGCCGAGTTTTGTTTTGCTGTTATACACTGAATCAGGTGATCAGGTGGTGGTCATGGCCATGGAGATGAGAAACAACAATAACACGAAAAAAGCAACATGCACAGTTTTTTCAACATGTCATTCGTGAAAAGTTTATGCTAACAACAAATACCTGCTGCGTCACCTGGTTTATACGTTAGTTTACATAAGGTATTAACATGGTCTGTATGGAATTGAGTTGAGAAAACTCCCTCCAACAACAAGGATTGATTGCTCCATATTTTTATAGTGCTATACCTTTTTAGAGTCAGTCACACGAATCGTCTCGTTCCAGGGACACCGCGCCGCAAGTATTATTCGCATTCACATTACGTGTTATGGGCACTCGTGCCTCTCACATCCTGGCATAGTGACAATGAGTTGAAAGTTATCTGTGCCCCTTAGAGAAGCAGTCTATGACGTACCCTGTACCATAATAACAGCAACCCCTCTCACTTACGTGTACAAGTGACCATGCCGTCAACATAATATCGCATAATCAGGTGACTAAAGTGATTTGAAACACACTTACGTAATTTCCAAATGATGATAAAAGCAAATGATGCACTTGGCTTAAGTTAGATACACGCTTCGGATGCGGACGATCAATCAGATCACGTTTGTGTACTCCGAGTCCGGTGATCCTCAACCACCTTTTCGTCTTTGCTCCTTTTCACGGAGATCCTATTGTTGGCTGCTGCGTTGCCCTGACAACTTGTCGTGTTCTCTTTCTCGATCGTACAAGTCAAGTCAGTAGTAGCTTTATGCACCCGGATGGGTGTAGTTTCAGCATTTACACCATATTTGTGGATTCAAATTTACAAAATCATTACATAATGAAATTGAAAGCAGTAGATTGTTTGTCAATAATGCAAGCGGTTGCGCAATTCTGTGGAAATTTTCTCCTTGTCAATAAGTAGACGTGTTAGATATGGCAGAACAGAATTACGATAAGCAGAGGTACGTGAAAATAAAAGTTCAAATCTAGAGCGTGTGAATGATGTCGATACAGCTTTTGAAAATTCATTGTGTAATCGGTTGTGAGTGTCAGAGAGTATTTTGGCGGGGAAACTCTCACATGCTTGTAGGTGTCTGTCAATGATAGAATCGCCGAGTTTATCCCTGACAATGCCACTACATTTAGAGATGTGTTTCAGAGATCTAACAATCAGCTTGTGGGGAACAGAAAGTAATCTCAATCGGAGTGAGAAATATGAAAGTTTTCTAACTTTACAGAATGTGTTTTGAATGTGCAGTGACCACGATAAATTGTGTGATAGGGTGACGTCAAGGTATTTTACGATTTTTGATTTCGGTAGGGGTTGTTGATTTGCGGCTGGGGAACCTATCTGTAAGGGTTGAATATGGTACATTGGCCAAGAGGGAAAACGCAACATCCTGACATTTAGAGGCATTCAATGAGAGGGAACGGGACAAGGATCAAGTGACAACGTCATTCAGCTTGCTNAATTTCTGAAGCCTCTTCAGGGGTGGATGCTTCGCAACCTATAACAACGTCATCCGCGTATTTACAGTCAATAAATGCAGGAGAAATAGGAAATTGTTTGATATACATAGAAAGAAAAATGGGGAAAATATTGCACCTTGCAGAACACCAGAAGAAACTAGGCGAGTGGAGGACTTTTTGCCGTTGAGGCACAAAAGCTGCCTCCTATATGTGAAATAACTACAGATCAGTCTGCTAACGTTTGAATTTACACCACTTTCAGTAATCAGGTTGAGCAATACTGATCGATCAAGACTGCCGAAAGTGTAGTCTAAGAACATCATTCTGACGGTCTTAATTTTCTTATCTAGTGCCAAGATTATTGAATGAACAAGATATGCAACGGCATCAAGTGTTGACCACGAGGAGCGATATGTAAATTGATGTATGTCGTTTTCGCCAGACTCAGTGGCAACCCACGGTAATAAGCATCTCTCAAGTAATTTAAGCATGACTGACGTGAAGGCGATGGGACGATATTTCCCAGGTTCCTTTTTTGGAACGGGAGTTATCTTGGCCAGTCTCCAAATATCAGGAATTGTTCCACTTGTGACACAGTCGTTGCATATTTTTGACAATGGAGCTGAAAGGGTGCCCGCACACACTTTGAGTACTACCGGTGATAGTTCATCAGGGCCCGATGCTTTATTCAACTTAGTTTTCAGTAGCTATTTCAAGACTGTGGCGGGTTCGATAGTTGGTGTTGTCATATAACTGACCAAGTCTGGCAGGGTAGTGCACCGTGAAACCGGACTAAACTCAGAATTTAGTCTTTCAACGTCGACAGTTTCCTTTTTGTGTTTATGGCTACTGCCACACAATCGGTTGATAGCTCTTCACATGCCACGACAACTAGAGTTTCCCAGGATAGTGTCGATGTACAGTTTCTTCAACCGATTTATTTCAGCTTTCATCGAAATTGTTAGCCGCTTGACATGGATTCTTTGTCCTTGTTTATAGGCTTGTTCTTTCTGCCTGCGTAGCTACTTGAGTAGCGGTGATGAATATGTCTTTATAAATAAAGACCGTTTCTAGTGGACAACACTGGTTAAAACAGAAATTAAGGTTGTCCGCAACATGTTCACAGAGGACAGAAGGGTTCTGATCGGGAAACACCAAAAAGTCAGTGGAGGCAATCATGGATCTTAGCCTTTCTAGGTTCTCTGATGAACAATTTCTTTGACTCACTATCTTGTAAGGCCTTCTTAAAAATGTGTATCGTTTGGTGTTGCTGTATGCAATGGAACATACTTTTAAGATACATTGGTCTGAACTGCTCAGGGGAGCGCGCTTCTGGACTTCAAAAAAATTGTGGCCTGTTTGTGAAAACGAAATCAAGCTGTAAATTCAGTCTGGTAGGAAAAAGTACTAAATTTTGTAGACCCAGTGTGGTGAAGAATGTTACATCATGTCTGTTGAAATCTCCAACAAATATACATAAAGAGTCATTTATTTTTGATATTATGGAGGTAGAAAAAATGTCAGAAAAGCTATTTATGTCAGCAACTGATATTTTGGGTGACAAGCAAAAGTTTCCAAGAATGATGGAATGAAACCCACTCAAAAAAACGGGGCTTACATTCGATGACATGGTAACTGATTTTATCCGTTGAGTACTCGTAGATTACAGTAGTTGATTTACTCCAGTTTTCGCTGACGTAACATGCAACACCTCCACCTCGTTTACGGACACTCGCGGGACGGTCAACCCGATACAAGTTATATACATCCATCTGTGCAATTTCACTAGGGATTTCTTCATGTAGCCACGATTCCTGAAGCATAATAATTCCCAGGTTTTTGTAATCCTTTCTCCGTGTGATGTCTACTTCCTCCTCGACTTTTACTAACAGAGAACGAACATTGCTTGTTAAAATGTGATAAATTTGCATTTGACTGGAGCTGCACTGTCTGAGTGCGACTTGCCAGCCTGCTCGATGCTTTCTGTTTCCACCGTTTTGTGTTTTCATCATCCATTTGAATTTATTTCTCACATTGTTGGAATATTGCACAAAAGGCGCAGTTCGCGCGATGACACATAACGATTTCATGAACGTGCTCGTGTAGAATAGCATTTGTTTTCCTTGAAATTGATAACAATGCGATTTGATGACAGATAAATCCATTAATGTATAAATATGATTTTCGAGAGAAATGGCTCGGCCGAATTCAAAGGCCCCGCGTAACGAATGGGAACGGGCTCAAATAGCAGAAATCCATCACCCACACTACTCATCCACATCAAACAACTGTCAAATGGTTGAACTGTTCTTTATCGATGTTGGATTTTTGTGTGCTATAGAATGCAATGAACCCAGAAATGCGGTCCCGTCTTCGTGTCAAAATTGTGCGCATTCTTTTGTGTTTCAGCAAGGATTCGAATCCAGTACGTTCCGATTGATAGTCAAAATCCTTATACTTGTACTACTAGGTCAGTGGCTAACATCTTGAGCGTATGACAGCATGAATTTGATAATTTCATGCCTATTCACAGGTATGTGGATCTATCTAGCGTGATTATTACCAAATAAAACAAAGTTAACATGTTGGGAATTAACAAACTCTGAACATTCTAAACTTATATGCAAGGCCATAAACAGGCTAACTGTAGTACTCGAAATTACTGCAGATAAGAATTCTAATTGCAATGCAAGTCGCATTCTTAATCAGCTATAGTAATATCTCCTGATACTGAGACGCAGGAAGAAGGCCATGAAATCAGCGGTTATTTTATTAGGGTTACGAAGTATGTATAAAGTAAAAACATTGGCTGAACAAGTATTAATCACTCGCCGTTCGTGTTCGTAAAGTCACGTTATTCCTTGGTGAACGCAATGAACTGGATTGGTTCACAATAACAGCTTCGCATTCTTCAGCCATTAATCATATAGTGTAGCTCCTGGATTGGTGTAATATCGGAGCTTTAGATCGTCACATCAAACCAAACATGACATTTCAGATGATTAAATAACATTGCCACCCAAATCACGCCAATGACATCTTTTGGTGAATTGTCGAGCATGTCTCTCAGGTTTTAATTAATTTCGAATTCTTTGAAAGAAACTGCATATTGGCCACAATGGGGAGGTCAACTGGAATGTTAATCAGTGGGTTTTAAATCCAACAGTCACCGGTTTGTATTGTCAAAGTCAAAGTTTCATTATTAAAAATGCAGGTGGTTGCTTTTTTTTTATCCCACAGGGGTTTTCGCACGATTGTATCTATTGAGCAACGAAGTAAAGATGACGAAAATCACAAATTTTCGCTGTCGTGAGCTGCTATAGATTTTAAAATATAAGAAATAATAGTGAACCATTCAACCTCTGACTGAAAGAATAAATTTCGGCAGCAGAAACAATGTGGGCTGGTAGGGACTTCCGAAAACTGCACCCTCAGAGGGGAAACGAATTACATCGGAATTTCGGTCAACATTTTCGGAGGCGTAACTTGAATGGATGCCACCTGAGGTGAATGTTGGTCGACAAGGTAATCAGTGAACGAAATCGATGGTCAATGTTCTACATTATTTTTTATACCGAAATCAAGTCTTCTCGAATTCGACGATACTGGGTGGAGTGCAACGTCAATGATTGCATTCTTTTTACACAGGTCTTCGAATGCAGTTGCCTGAATGAAGCTTTCGGGGGACTAAACCATGAGTCCCGTAAAAATATATAGTGCCAAAGATAGGGCGGTGTGTGCTGCTGGTCCCAAGCCCAGAAAGTTTAGTTGTGGTAGGTATCGAAGGAAAGTTTGCCATCGGGAACGATATCGAGAAGGCCCAGAACCTGGCTTTTAATTTACAGTTATTTACCATGGGTGAGATGAATGTTCTCCGAGTAAATAATTACAGTAATAATTGTTTACGTCCCGTCGTAGACAAATGGAACATATAGACTGTTTTTAGAAAAGGGAGCTACAATTTATTAACTGGTTGCCAATGAATACAACGCAGACGAGAAATCAGGTGACGATCAGAGATCGGATACGATTCGCGAATTTCTATCAGCTCTTTGAACATTTAAATGGGCTTGTTGTAAAGTGGATGCGGGACCCTTAGGCAAGAAATCCAAGTCTGATTCCAGGTAGGATGAGGTTAGCGAGGTTGGGGTGCAAGAGACATATCATACCAAACAGTCTAAGTTTGTAAGTGAGGCGCATAATGACCAGGAACAACGTTTGCGAAGCGGACACCAGGATGGACCGGACGAACATAGAGTGATAACGGTATTCGAGAGCGAGCGAACCACCGCCACAGTCGCTCTTCCGGGTAGGACCGCCATTGGTACACGCATAGATTTGTCTCAGCCCCATGGTTCAGAAATAATAAACAATGAGTGTGTGCGGGGATGGGGGCATATTTGGAAGCAGGTGTACGGTTTTAAAACATTCAAATCGGACAGTCAAATGTAGAAGTGATTTCGTGATGCCCAGACAGTATAGTGCATAACTGGTTACCCGGTACAAGGCAGTTTGTTTATTATGCTCTCTGAGAACGGTTCGTAGGATCGAGAAAATAAACGATCACGAAATGTCAGGATGACATTATGAGGTAGATTTGACTGAAGAAGTCATTTACTTAAAAAAGGAAACTTATAGGTTTTTGTTAGAAAATCACTTAAAAGCATTTTACCGTAAAAATAAATAAAACAGGACATAATAGTGATTGCAGTTACTTACGAAAAACCAGTTTTTGACATTCAAAAATAATAGAATATGGACTGTGCCTCGAAATGACTGAAAGGGATAAGGAAATCAAAAAAGATTTTATTGCATACATCATGAGTAGAATGTGAATCATAAAAAAACAAATAAGTTTTCGCATCTGTGTCCATAACACTTTTGCAAAAGAGTTAGCATCAAAGCGTCGCTAATAATAATTAAATGTGATAAAGTATTAAGAGTCAAGGCCCGTGGAAGGAACTGAATTCATTTTCACCGGTTTACCGAGTTTGGAAGTTTGCTTTCAAACTTTTCACGTACAGCCAAGGTGGCATCTTCAGAGCTTGTGAAATGACAACATTCTGTTTCTATCTATTTATTTGTGCAGGCTACCTGAATTCCAGTACTTTAAATTCACTCCAATGAAACAACAGAAGAAGCAGGGAATTGTTTTTCAGTCTAGATTAAGGATCTAAAATCCGTTCTCATATCATGATGAGACTTCATCTGTTACGTCATTTGATCCCTGAGTCGTATCGAATTGTACAAGTGATTAGCCCATTTACTAAGTTTAGTGTGGAGTGCTAAGCCATGAAAATCTCCATGACGTGTGTTGACTTGATCGGGTTAATCACTCTCACTAATGTGAAGTTTCAAGTTGTATCATTCTTAGTCTTCGTGAAATGAAACAAATGAAAGTTAGCTAATGCTTTCTGAATGCCAATTGGTGCTCACGAATCGTGGTTGGCAGTTTTCTTCAAGTTTATCGAATACAGCGTGTTAGGCATTTCTTGCAAGTTGTGCGGTAGATAAATGTAGTATTCGGAATAAAAATCGGAATTGAATGGCGTGAACTCGGATTTGGACTGAAAAGCGCAAAGTCAAGTCGAACCACGACGAGCTGTGGATACAGTTAGTTCTATTTGGAAAATGATACAAATAAATATCAAAAGCACCAAACAATCATTCGTCTATTCTTCAATGTCCAATCGTTAACGATATGGTTCATTTGTTTGCTTTGCATTCAGCCAATCCGGTTGGTGTCACTTGAGACCACAGGACTGGTCGGGAAATCCGTTTACTAATTGGCCGTCTGGAAGCTGTATCGTAGGGCATGCGTACTCGTTGCTCAATCATCCACGTAACATTGTTCCTGTCTTTCCCCATTGCTTTCTTCTTTGGTTTCGAGAGAATTTGTCGTACTCAGTGCCTCAGAGATAAAACCAGCCAAAGAGCTACGCGTTACGGTGCCTGAACAACAAACCACAGGCCAATATTATCGAACAACCAGAAACCACGCGATTCAAACAGAAACAGTGTGACGAAAAGAATGCAAACAGGAGACTGGCAGAGATCTGTTTAGCCAGTGACGTTTCCTTGTACAAAAATATTTAATATCTGATTCGTTCTATGAAAAGAAACGCTGTTCCTGTAACCTCTTCCTGCGTGTCTTTGAAGGTAATAATCCGAAAAACGAATTTTCATACCATTTCTGATTTTTGATTTCTGCTTCTTGTCTACCCCGATCGCTGCAGAATTATCAGTGGGCAGGATATCAGTTTTTGGACGAGTTAGATTCCGTACTGTCTGATCAACCTTGCTATCATTTCTGAAATGTCTTTGATATACGGTAAAATGGTTCTTGTTCCTCATTGTTCACATGTTGTTTGTTTCATTCTTTGAATCAGAGTTCTTTTGACGAAGGTATTGGTGTAGCCGTTGCGATCGAAGGTTTTATATAGATATCTGTCTTTCTCTCTGAATGTGTCGGTTCTGAAGTATTCTCGGCCTCTACAGAATATGGTCTTGATAAAACATACTTTTTCACGGTATGGATAATTAATTTTGAAGTTTAGGAAATGATCCATGTGTGTTACTTTGCAGTAGACCGTAGTCTCCGGAAGTTTTGATGCCGTTCTGTTTTCCCGTCACAAATTTGAATATAGAAGTCAGAAATGTGGGTTTTCACAATGTATCCATGATTATTTCGCTGTTTCTGTACACGTGCATAATACAGTCAAAGTGATTATTACAGTCAGTGAGATAATTGCCGTGTGATGAAGACAAGAACGCTAATCACAACGGACAGCACGACATATTAGCACCAGCAACGAGAGGGGATAGGGATTGATCACCAGGGCAGGGCTAATGTGCCTAAACATTCACGTTGTTTGCAAAAATCGCGGTGTCCGTTGTGATTAGCGTTCCTGTCTTTATATCACGGTTATTAGCCCAACAACTATAAAAATTACTTTGACTGCAGTATGTACATGTACAGATAAAGTCGTGATAATGATCAAGCTGTCCGAAATTGCTAGCTGCTTGACCCCCTTAGTCTCCATTGCGACTGATTTGTTGTATGCATGCTTATTCTAGATCCTACTTCCTCATCACATTAACTAAACCAATTTTTTTTAGTCAATTGTTTTGTGGCAATTCAGTCTTCATTTTCTGAAAACAGTTAGAACAAGGGACCAAAAGTTCATCGTTGCAGAGTCGGCATAAGTGGACAAAAGGCAGAAAAACAACACCATGCCACAAACACTGCAAACTTTACCAAAGATGGTGTTGAAAAGTTTGCAAAATAGTTTTCCAACCACGGAAGGAAGGAAGATAGGTTAATCAAATTACTCTGAAAACAGACTTAGATGCACTCGTTCCAGGTGGTAGACGAGAAATAAGTCTAATAGTGGCTAAAAATGGTGTAAACTGAATATCCGGGAAAAACAATTAAGCTACTTCAACATTGTCGAGAAATGATAACCGTATACATTCATCATGCCAGCCGAATAACGAACCTGAGTGATCATAAGCTCAGCTTACGATAGCTGATCAGATTCATTTACTTTGTCTCTACATGATAGTGTGATGATCCAACGGTCCGAGATAACGCCAACCAGGGCGCGAAAAGATACAATTTTAGAGTACACAAATGAATTCCAGTGTTCTGGACCAATCAAAATCTGACTAGTCCAAACATGAATCATGTGATACGTAGAACACGAACTGTGATTGGTCAATGCGAATTATGCCAATGACTTGTAAATACTGTTTAATCGCCTTGAATGTTTTCAATAAAATTACAGCTATCGGTATCAGGAGACTTTCCTAGCTGATTACCAGTACGATTTCAATTAGGTTTACTTTTCCTGATTTGCTTTTATTCTGAGTAAAGAAAAAGTATTCCAAACCAGACATTAGTTTGTAATGCTCAGAATATAAACAGATTAGGATATGCAAATGTGACCGAAATCTTTCTGAAATGAAATATTACCGATATCGAGAAGCAAAAATAAGGCTGCAGATGCTTTGTTGAAAGAGCAAAAACACAGTTGAACCAAAGTTTAAGGTATCGCCCTACTTCGTTTTTGATATTTCCCGACAGTCTAAGGGGAATTCTAGTAGGTAGTGAAACAATCTCAGCCCACAGTGAACGGAAGAAAGTAATCTTGCAGTGATTTTTGGCACACAGATTGTTTCTGTTATTTGTTTTGATCCACGTTTGACTGAAATCAATTGGTCTAGTACAATCAGATTGTGAAAATCCTCCAAATCTCGATGGGTTTCGAAACCAGGCATGCACCCCAACTAAGTGCAGTGCACGCTCTATCAGCCACGCTACGACGAAACATCGGAATCCCCGCTCGTTTCACACTTTTCCAGCGCTGTTGTCACACTCTGACCACACACCAATGGAACCAAAGAATTAGGGGTTCACAAATCACGTAAAATAAATTTGATTTATTCACAGTCATGAGTACTTCAACTGAGTTACATTGTTCAAGCCTGTGATGAATGTAGATATGACCCGTATTTCATCAATAAATTAACTTTGATATCAGCCCCATAAAATAAATGAGAGAAATCGATTTCACAATTATCTTGAACGTTGTGCAACTAGACCCTACACTGGTTGAGCTGTTCGGTCGTGATCACACGCATCAGACCAGGTATTTCATTTCAGGCGACCCCCGAAACAGTGCCAAATCCAGGGCAGAAATATTGCACACTGTCTGGTTAGTGTTACGCACGTGTTGTCTTTTCCGTTGTCCTTTAATCGGTCAATTTGTGTCATTCTGGGACAAAGTGGTTGCACTTTGGTGGGGCACTAAATGTGTATCTGTCTGTGGCTGCGTGCGCGCGTGAGTGTTTGTGTATCAATATACATGTACACATACGGTTTGCCTCATTCATCAAACCTCAGTGATTTCCACAAACACATCGATTTTCTTATTGATACAATTGAACTTGAAGATTGTGAGAAGTTTTTATGCTTTTACTTCGACAGTTTATTTTCGTGCACTTCAAATACATTTCTGATCAGGTATGCGGAAGAGATCAATCCAATGGTTTATATGTGACAAATAAACTCGGCAATTTAGGCGGCGGCGACGGCGGTGAGGTTGAAACTCAGGATACGGCGTTCACCAACACTGCTTGATCACGGCAATCAGTTGTTCCATGCATTCCTCGAATAACCCACCTTCGGGGCGATCGCTGTGGACGTAGTTGCACAGCTTTTGGCTTTACATAACGATTATATATATATATATATATATATATATGTATATATAAACCTTTCTTCCAGTGAGAGTTCTTAAACCGTTTCTCAAAACGTTCGCTAGTATTCCCTACTATGCACGCTGTTTTAAGTTTGAATTCCACAAAATGCACACCTTATGTATTAGCCACAACTCCCCTAGGAACAGACGACTACTGAACAACGTACAGTACATTTTCGACGTGTACACTCTTTCTCATTGTATTATTTGCAGTGTTTACTACTAATGTATATGAAGTGGCGTAATAGTGATCAGGCTGGAGTTATTCGGTCACAGTTGGATGTCCAGGAGTCTTGCAAAAATATTCTATTTTGCTGTCTAACGTGCGTGCACGTATGTATGTATGTATGTATGTATGTATGTATGTATGTTTGTTTACATGCATGGAGTTATCGAGAGCCCCAGCTGTTGATTCCTAGATGCTTCAACCCAGGAATTGACGTGAATCTAGTTGTTCATGATACCGAAATGCTCTCAGAGAACCGTGTTTGTGATGTCATTAAAGTAAAATAGCAAAAATTTATCGGAACAATACATTTTTTTCCTGCCAAGGTGCGAACCGGAAATCGCTATATGGGCAAAATGCAATTTGCAAATTGGGACATGTTTTAAGTCATCAGTGACGAGATTCAATCTGGACACAGCGGTTAAAATATATGTCAAATGCAGTGAATACCGAAAGTAAAAAAACGTGATTTTTGTATGATTTAGGTGCCAGTCGAGTGACACTTGGAAAATGACATTATTGGGAGAATGAAAGAAGATGAATGATTTAGGATAAGTGGAAGTATTGATAACTAATGGCATTCCCACCTGTAGAAGAGGATGAAGGGGTGGAAATACGGAAACTAATTTGGAAAGGAATCGGAGTGACCAGTTTACTGGGGGAAATTTAGTGAAATTTTCAACCTTCCACCTCACATATTTGTCTTAGACATTTTAACTGGTTATTGAGCCGTTATTCCAGGCTAATGAGAAGAGGGACTTCGGGAGAGACCTTACTGTTGAACTGTTTTCGTGGAGTTGTTACGACAACGATGGATGTTTGCCGAGCGGTGATTTAAAGATGATATTCAAATCTTTGGTCGCACGAAATGAGAGCCACGGTTGAAAACAATAACTTCCAATATGAATGAATGCAGTACGTATGAAAAGATGAACAAGTAGAAGTTTCTCAGACAGAATACAACAGTTTGGTCTCTGATTGGATAAGAATCCAAGGGGGAAGTACACCTAAGCTGCACATAATCGACGTTGCTGTTGATTCCGCGCAAACACATGTGAGATCTACTCTGCATCAAATGTGAGAGTTAGCAAGTGGAATAATGTCCTATATACATATGGCGTGTGTACGTGTTTACGTGTGTGTGTGTGTGTGTGTGTGAACATAGGATAGTTTTCCCGAAAAAAACCGGCAAAGCTAGCACTGAAATTCGCAGTTGTATGCTCGTCAACCACCGGACATACGTCTGTGTGATCAACCAAGCACCATAACGACAGCAAGTGGTGGTCCGGCGGTAATTTCACCAAATTATCATCCTCGAGGCCGTGTGTTCGAATACTACCACCACCTCATTTGTATATTGCATGGCAGCCCTTTGATTGGCCGATTCCACCTTCCTGAAAACAGTATCATTAGGTATTCAATAAAAGGAAGTAGATATATAACAAAACAAAACAAAATGAGAAACAAGGAACTTGCATGCTGCTCTGCACCAAATATTCTCTAATTTTGGGCCGCAACTTTTGAACTGCTACATATTTTTTCCTAACCCTCAAGTCAGCGCCGATCCAAATAGTAACCGGGGCGAATTGCGAACATTGCAGCTGGATATAAAGTCCGGAATAAATGCTCTGTACCCAAGGCAACCATTAGGTAAATGTAATTTTGGAAACTGAAATTTATTTCTGTATTTGGGCCTCGTAGCACGAGTGTAATCAACACCTGTACTGGTGGGACAACAGAGCCCGAATGTATGTTTTTTTACAGTTATGACATCACAAGGTTAGACAGTTTCACAAAATTTCATTTGCGCAGAATGGTTCGTTTTTTGTGGAATACAGGAAATCCGAGCCACATAAACGGTTTTGTGCGATGAAAACAACGATTCAGAACAGTGGCAAACTCACACCATATACAACTTAATCGGATTGGGCAAGATCGATAAATCTATCAGTGAGTGGGTGATCAGACTAACTACTTCCTTTGTGAGANGTTTGAAGTGAATGCGCAGTTCGGGGTTTCGTACTTAGCGCAATTAAGGTCGGCTCGAACAAAACAGGCACTGCGTAATTCCTTGACAGTGCTGAAATACTAACTCGTTCCAGTTAACCGTGCCATCTGGAATAGAATGATTGAAATATTTCCAGTTTGTATCCTTTGTTAATTTTCGATTTATTAGAGGCAAAATTCGGGTGGATTAGGTATCGGTGCTCTTGAGATATATTCTTAAATTTTATCTGAGCTTTCTATGCAATTCAAAAATTCTGAGAGACGAAATTTGTTTGATAAGCTGGGCAAATAATTTGCTAATATTAGGCACAACAGTTTCCCTCTCATTTTTATTTTTTGTTGAATTGTATCGTATTTGTATTTGTATAGACTTTTGCGAGAACAGAATGTTCGCATTTCAGTCAAAAATTT